>JAUTWP010100170.1:0-7500 GCA_033042655.1 Cyathermia naticoides
TGGTTGGTTATATTTATTCTCGTGCTTACATCCAATTAAGGTTCAAGCACGCTGTCACGGGCACACAACTCAGCTTCCTAAGCTGTCTATCCAGGACAGATATTAATGTTAGTAGAAGGGAGGAAACCCGCTACCTTTTTCCATAAGCAGCAATGGATTTTTATATTGACTTTCCCATAGACAGGATAGCACATACCATGGCCTTTGTTAAACCAGTTATGGGACCACTGGTCGGTGTAAGTGGAAACACCTTCCTATTGAGCCTTGCGGAGCATTCACTCTGGTTTGGAGTCGATACCGAGGTTAAACATCCCATGCCTCGACTGAAATATTCGATCTCAGTACCTACCAGCCTTAAGTCCGATAATTTAACCACTCGGCCACGGAGACCGGTGTAATTACTGAGGCGTGTGCTTTCATACAGTTAGTACAAGATTGCTACTGTGCCGGGTTTGGACTTGGTGGGACCCTAAACTATATAAATCTAGGAGGTCCCATGTAGCCTACACAAGTCATTAAAAAAATTACAGTAGACATTAAAAAACCCATAAATTTTAACATTCAGAAAATCTGTTTGGCCTTGGCGGATTGTGAAATTCTAAGCTGTAGCTTATTTTGCCTAAATGCGACTCTGGCTTTAATCCCAATGCCACACTTTTTCGTAATTTATTGGTATGACAAATCCTTTAGAAAGAAAATCACTTTTAACAATACAGCAAATACTCCAAATGTTGTAATCAGTGAAGGATGGGAATCACTGGGTTATCATGAATTAGTAATTAAGATGTTCAGCGTCTCTACATAATTATTTGAAATATTGAACTATTGATAGCTTTAAACATGATTTTCTGGTATCTAGGACACAATATGTTATGGCTGAAAAATATGCCCTTTCAACTTTTCACTTGCAAAATTCCTGGAGGTAGGTATAATAATAATTTCGCTAAGGAAATATAAGTAATTTTGAATTAATTTCTAGATTTAGATTGAAACCCCACTTCCCACCCACTCCAATAATAAAGAGAGAAACTGTTGTTAACTAACCTTTTTTCTGTACTATTTTCAGAAACTGTTGTCATGTCCACATTTTCACCTGGTTATAACTAGTGCAACATAAACTGAAAACCTCTCAATGGCGGAGATTACCACCAATACAGCAGATTTCATAAACAATGACTCTGTCGCAGACAGCATGAATATTTTATCACCTCGTCATGCCACACCAAAGCCTGCGATAAACATTGACAATGGTGGTGTTTCCAACGACAACGGGGACGTGCTAAGTTCTGGCAATATAGACACATATGTAGAAAAAACATCGCTAGAAATTGAATCAATTTCAAAACAAAAAGAACAAGACAATGACGATTCTATTATTGAATTAGAAGATAAACATCATGAAACAGGACCTATACAAGAAAAGGTTTCCCATGCCAACAAAAATGACATTCCCAGCATTGAACAAACTAATGCTGTTGATGTAATAACCAATAAAACACGTGCTAAAGAATCAACCGACACTTCAAGTATCGCTTCTTTTAAAACACTGGATCATTACAAGGATAATGTCATCGATGCAACCAATAAAGAAGAAAGCGAGACAGACAATACTATTGATGAAACCAGTAATCAAAAATTGGAACAAAAGGCAGACGACATTTCGAATAAAGTATTGCCTGAAGCATCGAATAAAACCACGTATGAGGTCATCGATGAAACACGTAAGAAACAATGTGATGTTGAAAGTGTTTCAGTGTGTATTCTGGAACCTGATGATAAAGAAGAGGATATCAAATTGGTTACAGAAAATGAACCAGAAGGGACTGTTTTACAAGAAAACGAAGTTAATGTAGAAGAAGGAACTGAAGTGATAGACAATGAAACGAGTGTGATACCATATACACATTCTCCAAGCAGTGACGTTGACGCCGGTAGCGTATTAGATGTGTTAAGTATGGGAAGTGGCAAGAGTAAAGAATCTGCTACGGTATTAAACACCGAGCTAGCTGAAAAACAAGATTCCAGTGATGTGGTGTGTGATGAGAAAGACTTAGATATAGAGGAGATAATACTTCCAAATGATGCTGCTGATCCAGGTTTGGATAAAACTGATGCCAAGAAGGATGAACCGTCAGAAAAAGGTAAAAGTCTAGGAGGAAATAGAAATAATTCTAAAAAGCCGAGAAGGTCGAAGAAATTATCTCAGGGAAATAGTGTTATAAAAGTCAAATCTTTAGATAGAAAAATAAGCACGGTTCGGGATGCGCAATCAAAAAGCATAGGAAAAAAGGTTTCAACTCCTAGAGTTACAAAAAAGGACGACCAGAAACTAATCCTTCCTAGAGAAACTAAAGCCTCTCTGGCTAGAAAGATTGGAATTGACCATACCAAGGATAAACCCACCTTCGTCCATCCCACAAGATTACCCAAATCTTCAGTCACTGACAAAACAGTAGAAAGACCTTCCCAAATCCAGTTTACCAGAGACGCAAAATTACAACAGTCTTCAGCAAGTGACAAAACATCGGAAATACCTACTCAAATCCAATCTAGCGAAGACACAAATTTACAAACCTCTCTAGTTACAGATAAAACATCAGAAAATCCTTCCCAATTCGAGGCAACTAAAAACACATTACAAACATCTGATGTTACAGACAAAACATCTTTGTTGGAGAATCAAGAAGCAGACGAATCAAAGATTCAACAAACCAATGACAAAGACGACACTGAAAATAAAACAGAATCATCTGAAACAAAAGGGAACTCAAGTGTAGAAAATAATCAGTCGAGCAAAGAAAACGATACTGAAGTAAAAAAAGAAGTTGAAACAAAACCGACAAAAGATCAAAATATTATTTCAAAAAGTACTTTCACGAAGGTGAATGAAACTGAAAACAAAAAATCTCCCAAAGTAAAATGGAGTGAGAAAGTGAAGGTGACTCTACAGTCGAAGAATACTGGAAAGCCACTCCCAAACGGCAATCTTAGCCCTAAAGATAAGAATAAACATGTGAAAACTGAACCAGTTAAACACAATGAACAGGTGGGCACTACTGAGGAAAAGGGTAAATCTATGGAACCTATCGTTGAAGGTGAGGAAACATCAAATGAAAAATTTAATCCCAAGTCAATTTTGGCCAAAGCAGCTTGGAATAAAGGCATAAAGGATAAATCTGGACAAGGATCTGTAACTCAGAATGGGCCAGCGTTTCTTTCAACTAAAACGCTGAGCAAGTCTTCCCTGGCCGTGCATAGCGGTTCCACAGGGGATGATAAGGATGACAAACTGTCGGTGGGATCTCGGCGAGATTCGACCATGCTTTCTCTAGATTCCGTATCACACAAGTCGATAGACTACCGAAACACATCAACCGTCGTCAACCCTGTCATTGAAGAGAAGCCAGGATCCCTGCTTAACAACAACGATTCCTGGATTCGCTCTGCAATTCCTTACCAGCCACTCAGTCTGTCAATTCTGTGCCTCTTTCTAAACACAATTTTGCCTGGATCAGGTGAGTTTGGTGTGATTTTGTTTGTAGAATGGAACATATAATAAACTAAAGTGTATTTTGGAGCGATTCAACTCTGCTTTAAAAATTCCAATGACATCTTTCGCGAAATCTTGTAATTATTACTGTTTTGACAGTTATTCATAAATTCATGTGTATATAAATATGTCATCTAGTCGACCAAATGTGATGTAATTAAAGTACTTAAAATTCAATTTCGTGACGGAATTACAGAGAATATATGATGCAAAATCATTTACCTGACTAGAAATTTAAAGTTAGTTTGAATTGAGATGCATTAAATTATTGTTATAACTTTTGTTTCACTAAAAAAATGTTTTGACACTGAGCGTTATGTTTGATTGTGTTTTAGGTTCAGTCTGTTCTTTGTTTGTTGCAGGAACTATTCTAAGTGGGTTGTCCATTCTTTGCTGTGGTAAAACGCGCGTGACTACCAAAGACGACCACGTGCCCGTGACCGTGTGTGTGAACGTGTGGGTGGGCGTGGCCCAGCTCTTCACGATCACATTCTGTCTGGTTGGATGGTTCTGGAGCATCGCTTGGGGGATCAAGATGGTAATCCTTTCAGGTTAGTCACTTATAGTTTTTTCTAATATATAATATACTGTATAATGATAATACAGATAACGATGATGATGATGATGATGATGATGATGATGATGCTGATGACGACGGTGGTTGTGAATGGTGTGCTGATGATAACTATGTTGGTGGTGGTGATGTTGGTGTTGGTGGTGACGATGATGATGATTATTATTATTAGATAGAAGTTTATCCATTTTGTAGTACACTATTATCTAATTACCATGATAAAAGTAGTAATAATGACGATGATGATGATGATGATAAAAGTAGAATCCGCCAACAATTGTTTCTATTCATTTTTTTAAATCCTTGGTAAGCCTATTATTAAATCATGAAAATAGGAAAAGAAAACTAAATACGAATATAATTATAATTAAATGGTCTCAAATAACTCTACTTTCGGTACGCTACCATCAAAGGATTGGCCGAACCCTAATTTGTCCTCAAAATCGTTTTTAGTAAAGAGTTCTTCTAAATGGGATTTTTTTTATTCCAACGAGTGTGATTCTATCTTTGATAGACACATGGACCGTATATCCTACCGGAGATTTTCAATATACGCCGGAAGCGAGACGGTCTTTACGTTCAGTTTAAACTAAATTACACGTAGTCATGCGCTGCGTGTGTTTAGCAACAACACAAAAGCAAATCAGTCGGAACATATTGCACTCATTTGAATTGTTTTTAATTAGAAGTTACTGTTGCATGCAACTATTATAGTTGATGACAAAAAAATATCGTTTTTAAAAATGAAGAGCATTCAAACCCGCTGACAGGACACCTTCTAGTCTTTCCGATAAGCAGCAAGGGGCCTTTTATTGCCTATGTATGTGCATTTTCCCACAGACAGGACAGTACGTACCACAACCTTTGATGGACCAATTGTTGTAAACCATTGGTTGGAACAAAACAGACCAAATGCAAATGAGTACTGAGAAGGATCAATCCGATGACATGATAGCACAAACCATGGCCTTTGTCAACAGTGACCCCCTGTCCTGGACGCAGTGAATGGTTTGAACCATAAAAAGCGCCCGGGAGAGGCGTCTGATAACATCCTGGTTCTGAATGTAGACGTTAAACAATATATCCTATCCTGGGGCGAATGTGTTTAATCATTTTAAATGGGATATTTTTTTTACTATTTTTTAAATATGAGGTCCATAATGTAGCAAACCAAACTACGAAGAGATTGCATTTTATAAAACGCTGATATTGTGTACTACAATGAAACCTGTCTTAAGCAGCAATCCAAGGGAATAACAAAACGTGGCCTCTAGACAGATGGCTGCTTAATATAGGTTATTTGTACTAAATTAGCTGATTTTGGAGAAAACAAATGTGACCTTTGAGGACAGGTGGCTGCTTAGTGCAGGTTATATTGTACTAAATTAGCTATTTGTGAGAAAATAAGCTTACTTTTGAATACAGGTGGCCGTTTGAGTAGGTTTGGCTGTATTTGTCTTTTGTGGATCAATTTAACGTACCGGTACGTTATATCCATGGTTTACTGTATATCAATAGTCATCCACTTTGAACGATCTCATTATCTTTTTTATGAAGCTAATGACGCATTTAACGTTTAAACAATTACCATGCTTCACCTAAATGTTCAAAATCTTTATTTCCTCCTTACTGAGTATAAACACATACACCCCCCTCGATATGGCATTAAGGCGTCTGCGATAACAGCCTGGCTCCGAATGTAGACGTTAAACAACCTGACCTGATATATGGCATTAATGTGAACATAGTGACTGTTACTAGCATTACAAAATTCCAAAACAATTTTATATTGACAAAAAAATCGCTACTAAACGTCATAAACATGACGTTATATTATTTGAAAAGAAAACAGATCCAACAAAAACGAAAGTTTTCAGGAGATATTGGCTAGATATGTTTGTTGATAGTAAAAAATGGTGATTAAAAACTATCGACTGCTTCCATAAAGATTACATTAGGCGTCATCATGTTTCTGGGCGACTTTGTGACACAATGGGATTGGGTAGAGTGAGCGGAAGAAATCCACTTATGGACATAATGACTATTGATTCCCCATTTGTAGCATGGGAAGGTTCTTGTTCTCAAGTAAACAATTCACTTTTCCTTAGCAACCAGAATAGATTTATGTCGTTGCATGTATCGATGATCATTATACTGTAAACAAATGACGAAAAAAGAGAGTAAAACAGTGAGTTTGATCTTTAATCATTATATCCCCAACAAGTAGGGAGTATAATGTAAAACGTCTCTGTTAATTACTGGCATAGCTTTTATAAGTACATGAGTAATACGCTTTATATTTGTACTGTACTGTGGCTAATTTAATAACTAATTCAGTAGGCCTACAATCCCCCTACAATGTCATACGATTTCTTTAACTTTTTTTCTGTGTCAAAATGACCATGTGTTTAATGTCCAATAGCCGATGATAAAAATCAATGTGCTCTAGTGAGGTCGTAAAATAAAACATTTTTATTTATTTTTGTTTCTTTTAATAATTGACAGTATCATTTACATTGTCTATATTAATTTTTGGTATTGAAAAGATTTATTCAGGTGCACATGAACATTGGTAGATTTAATTAATTTGTGATTAGGTGGATTCAATACACTTTCAATATTGTGCTTAATACGCAAAATGTATATTATTTTTCAAAATACAGTGGTCTGTCTAAACCAGATACAGTTGGGACCAACAAAATATGCTTGTTTAGAGAGAGTGCCAGTTTAGACAGATGTTATTCAATGTTAAGTGTGTGGACGGGACTTTAAAATTGTGCTCGTTTACACAGAAATACGAATTAGACAGATGCCGGTTTAGACAGAGTACACTGTAGTTAAATTTGGAATTGTTTTCTGATTTGTTAGCAAATCGCTGAGGAATTTTATTTGTAAAGAGCATTTCTCGTGCAGAGATAAATAATTATATAATTGTCGGTCATCAATAACGCGACATGATATAATAACTTTAAATTAATATACGTTTTTTTTTAATTTCCAACATTATCAATTTAGATCAACACGTTTTTGAACTGCCGACATTATAACTTTAAACTAATGTGTGTTGGATTTTTGTGGGTTTTTTCAAACTGGCATCATCGTAGCATTAAATTAAGATATGGTTTTAAACTGGCGACATCATAACTTTAAATTAATGTTATCTTGTTTTGTTTTTAACTGGCGACATTATAACTTTAAAATAATATATATATTTAACTAGCGACACCTTAGCTTTAAAGTAGTATAGCATATGGTTTTTATTTTAATTTTATTTTTTAACTCGCAACATTATAACTTTAAATCATTATGTTTTAACTGCTAACATTAAATCAATAAATGTGTATAGTGACACCTTAATTTTAAATTTGTATAGCCT
>JAUTWP010100280.1:0-11964 GCA_033042655.1 Cyathermia naticoides
TGTCAAAATGACCATATGAATGACGTCCAATAACCGATGATAAGATAAAAATCAATGTGTTCCAGTGGCGTTGTTAAGCAAAACAAACTTTATGTTTGCTTTAACAGAAAAACCAACGGTTATCTCCCTTCCTCAAATTAAGCGTGATACTGCAATGCTTGTTTCACGTCATCTCATAATGTGGTTATTACTTGTCAAACACATCAACCGACTTTATAGAAGTTTGTTTTATTTAACTCTACTAGAGCGCACTGATTACGTTTTAATCATCGGCTATAAAAATCACTTATTAGGACAGACTTGTCTTACGTGAGGTAACTTCTACTATTTTTAAAGCTCTAACGTATGACAATGTAACAAGAGTTTGGACATGCATAATAAAACACCTTTCCGACAAAGACAGCATTTCTTAAAATCGGCATCTAGAATGAAATAACTATATCGGAAAGAGTAGCCTATGTTGGGTCAGTGGGTTTCATCTATTCTACTAACATCTGTCCTCGACAGACGACCCGTGAAGCTTAGCTGAGTATCCAAGACAGCTTGATTGAACCTTAATTGGATGTAAGAACGAACATATTATAACCAACTTACCGATACAATATATACGTCGAAACGCCGACAGAAGGAACAGAATGAATACTGTTACAATATTAATTAGAAACTGTAACCCAATCATTACCAATAAAGATTTGGACTTTACTTCAGTAATCTGGGAGTAGAAGAGATTTGGAAACATACTACTCTGAATACGGATATACATTTTTTCATTATAAGAAAAGGTTTTCCCAATTTACAATTAAAAACATTAGATCCAACAAGATGAATACAAAATCGTTGTTATCGACCACCTTGGTTGTGAATCTTTGCAAAGATAGCGATAATTATATCGTTGTTCCATTAATAACTAAAACCTTTCAGAACTGAACCACTTTGATCTAGGTTTTAGAATAAAGACATTTAGTAAACTTTTTGAAATTCTTGTGAATCTGCTTATATGATTGATTTTGTTTTTAACAGACATTTTACCAATAAGATAAATATAGTTAGTCTTTGAAATAAGATTTGGTGACAATTTCTGAAACACAATTATTCTCAGTAATGATTTTAGACACGTTTTTAGAAATCAGTATCAAGGTTGGTATAATGAAGAGACAAGTAGGTTTTGTGAGTGATTTTGTGAATATGTTTAGAACAGTATACTGAGCTAACAATGAAATATTTACGAACAGTTGAACTTTATAATCAAGTTAAGATGTATATTTTTATGCGTTCAGTAATCTGTATAGGCATATCTGAAGTATTATTTAAACTACACATGTATAATATGATGTGTGTTTCAGCTTTAATCATAATAATTATTATAATTAAAAATAGATGTAAATCAATAACGTCAAAGAACGTATCATACATGTACGGGCACCTTTGTTTATCCAATCATGTAGACTCTATTGACCACGCCTATTTACAGGTTAAGTGTAAAAGAGTTCTGTGCATAGATACTCTGACTTCATTCACTGAAGCCAAAATGACTAACAACTCTACTGAGGTGTCCTCAAGTTCAACCACGGATTACACCATGTTGAAAACCGTGTTTCTGGGTTTGAAAATTGTTCTCATTTTCGTTATTG
Source organism: Cyathermia naticoides (assembly GCA_033042655.1). Taxonomy (NCBI): domain Eukaryota; kingdom Metazoa; phylum Mollusca; class Gastropoda; order Neomphalida; family Neomphalidae; genus Cyathermia; species Cyathermia naticoides. The sequence goes on from JAUTWP010100280.1 coordinate 1,632, forward strand.
TTATAGGAAATACCCTCACAGTTTCTGTCATCTGCAAATTCAAAACGTTACGATATCCCAGCAACGTTATGATCGCAGCTTTAGCCATAAGTGATTTTTTGATGGGTTTTGCGTATACACCAATGCTGCTGCTACGTACGCACAAACCTATGCTCTTCACCAATAGAATGTCTTGCTTAACGATATTCTTCATAGGCAAAATTCTTCTTGTTAGTAATTTTGTTTTCCAGTCCACTCTGTCAGTTGAGAGATTCTACGCCGTTCAGTTTCCATATCACTATCATACGAACGCGACAATAAAACATAACCTGATTTGGTGTGTTATTGCGTTTGCTGGAGTCGTCGTAATTATCCTACCAGTGATCTGCGGTATAGACTTATGGTCAGAGAATGCTAAGTGCTATTCTCCCACTCTGTTTCCACACATGTATTCAAGATTCTATATAGGTACACTACTAGCTCTCCAGGTCGCCGGTATTTTGGCTTTCATACGTGTCTTGGCAGCAGAATTGAGTTTCAGAAGGAGAAAACGAAATCAGCAATCGTCAGAAACACAGATCCAGGATTCTGTGCAATCCACTCTCATGATTCTGGCGTACGGGATATCTCTGTGTTTCTATTTGCCGCATGTCTTCTACTATATGTATGGAACAGTCTCAAAGACTCCGTCTCATCCAGTGATTCTAGGCACGTTGGAGTTGTTAGAGTTCTGTAACTCTGCTGTGAACTGTTTTATTTATGGATTTAAAAACAGTAAATTCAGGGAGGCTTACAAGAAACTTTTGGGATTTCAGAGTGCGAGAGTGGAACCGGATATCTCAGTAAATACATGCTCTACTCGATAAGTACGTCCAAAACTAAACACAACCGCGCCTTCGACATTGATATTTAGCAACAAATAGATGTTTGTAACGCAACATGCTCTACTCGATAAGAACGTCAAACTGAACACAACCGCGCCTTCGACATTGGTATTTAGCAACAAATAGATGCTTGCAACGCAACATTATCAAACGAAGACAAGATGGAAGTTAAAATACGTTTGTATTTTAATGAAAAGGATGAACTCGAAGTTAACATGTTCATTACAGAAAGATAACAATGTTTTGTATCGTGGTGTAATACCCAAAACCTGCAATTGCCTGCGCTAATCTGCAATGTTATGGATATTACAGAGATTTTTAGGCCGCGGTATGTGCTATCCTGTCTGTGGGAAAGTGCATATAAAAGATCCCTTGCTGCTTATCAAAAAGAGTAGCCTATGTGACGGTAGCGGGTTTCCTTCTAAAAGGTGTGTCAAAATGACCATATGATTGACGTCCAATAGCCGATGATAAGATAAAAATCAATGTGCTCCAGTGGCCTCGTAAAACAAAACAAACATTACTTTTTTTACAGGGATTATTTTTGTCGTGGACTACACTATATATTGAATTTTCTTTTCTCGATATATTTAAAAAATAAAATATACCGTGTTATCTGGAAAAAGTTTAAAAGTGAAATTCAAACTTCACGTTTATTACTATAATTATATCTGAATCTCAGTATTATCGAGCAAACTTACTCATTATTCAGAGTTACAATGTACTTACAATCCAGAGTTGAAAATGTGGAAAATGCCGTGGACACTATTTCTCCACAGCCTTATTTCCGTGGTCATTTTCTTAATTGCAGGGATTGGGTATACCTGCTCATAACTATGTCAGTTTATAATGTTCACCATAACATAGATAAATATGATTTGATGCACAGGGTTTATGCTCTGTATCTAGTTTATACTGAATATATACATTTAAAATCCATAAAAGAATAAAATACTTATAACATTAAACATAGTTATTACGCTTACCGTTTACGAAATCCTGATATCAGCATTGTTTTGTCACTGACTTGTGACAGTAAGATGTCAGTGAGTTGATAATACATCTCTAGTACTCTACCTGGTGCAGAGATACGATATTTAACATAATTACAGTTGTGTCGTTTCGATTTCGGAATCAACGCCATACAGGTACATAAAACGTTGATTGCAACAGGTGAAACCATATCAAAGTCATTTACTGTAAACCTGTGTGTCAAAATGATCATATGAATGACATCCAATAACCGACGATAAGATAAACATCAATGTGTTCCAGTGGCGTCGTTAAACAAAACAACCTTTACTTTACTGTGAACCTAAACTACAAAACCTTTTTTTAAACTACGTTTTTCCATTAAAACGAATGGAATTGGCGAACGGGCAACGCCTATATCCACGCCTTACCCTTACATGTGGACATTTTAATAATGACAAGGATGGAAAATCACAGATAAAAAAGTATTGCTACAACATCAAAGGTAATGAAAATAGCAGCTGATGTACATAGGGTAAATGTTATATATGGTATTAAAGCAACTGCTATGGAACAATTAATTAATATAATTATGTCTTTCAAAACCGTGGGTCTACACCAGAAGAAGTCCAAAAGATATTTAGACATTTGTGACAACATTCACATGTCGGAGCTCAGTCGGTAGCGTGCCTGTCTTTGAAGCCGTCGGTTGTCTGATCGATCCGTCTCAGTGGACCCGACAGCAGTTTGGACTATTATCCGATCAAACCAATGCTGCACAACTGGTTCATCAAAGGTCGTGTGGATATGACCATATGTATAACGCCCAATAGCCGCTGATAAGATAAAAATCAATGTACCGTACTCTAGTGGCCTCGTTAAACAAAATTAACTACTTTACTTTCACTGACATATCATTGTTAACGTTGTGATGGTGTCGATCATTCAAAGTAAAGTAAAACTTGTGCTTGTTTTGTTTAACTACGTTACTAGAGCACATTGATTTTTTTCTTATCATCTACTATTGGACGTCAAACATGTGGTCATTCTGACACATTTCTTTAGAGGAAACCCCCTGTCGCCACATATGATATCCTTTTTGATAAGCAGCAATGAGTCTTTTATATGCAGTTTGCCAAATACAGGATAGCACATATCACGGCCTTTGATGAACCAGTTGTGGACCACTGGTTGTAACGGACAATAACCCAAACTGCAGATGGGTCCACTGAGAAGGATAACTTCAATGACCGACCGCTTCACAGGCGGACACACTGCCGATTGAGCTACGTCCACGACCCATGAATCTGTTAGATCTGGGTACTACTATATGTCATTACTTTGTGCTACTTCTGATTGTCTGCCGTAAAATGTTAATGTTAAGATGAAAAGGAAATACTATCTGTGCTAAACTAATGTGACGTTTATAATACAGCATTCATTATATTATTAATCAGCCAAATATACGTCAGATTCTGATCTAATCTCTTGAATTTAGCTAAATATTATGTTATTTCATTTATGTGTTATTCGTTTGTATTGTAGTCTATAATTGCACACACGCATATACACACGCCAGCAAACACACATCTACGCACATAGACACACAAATACGCGTACACAAATAGACAAACATACACACACATACACACTTTGACACATACACACGCATGCACACGCGCACGCACGAGTATGCAGATCTTTCTTTATAATTCAACTTTCTCACTCCCATCTCTTTCTCTCCCTCTCTCCCTCATCTCTATCACTCTATCTTTCTCTGTTTCTGTTTTTCCATTTGTTCTCTGTCTGTCAGTCAGTCTGTGTTTCTGTCTCTCAATATTGCATCGGTGGTTTTATTTTGGTATTGGTTTGTTTGGACATATATGATAGTATTGATGTGTAATGACTTTTGTTAATATTATTTTCTGGTGTGGCTTTCATCTCTGTGGCCGTCTTTATTCCAGAGTGAATTCTCTGTAAAGCTAAATGGGAAAGTATAACCACTAACATCGACCAGTGGTTTGTTCTATCCTCTCTGTGGGAAAGTTCATATAAAATACCCATTGCTGCTTATCGGAAAAAGTAGCCTATGTGGCAATAGCAGGTTTGCTATCTTTTACCAACATTAATATCTGTCCTGGATAGACGGCTCAGGAAGCTGAGCTATGTGTCCATGAAATCGTGCTTGAACTTTAATTGGATGCAAGAATAAAAATAAGTTTAACAAACGTAAACAGATAGACTATGTGTGACGATATTTGAATACGTATCGGAATGCATGTACATTGGTACTGGTTATATTTGTTTTTGTTCTTACATTCAATTAATGTTCAAACACGCTGTCACGGACACACAGCTAGGCTTTCTGAGCCGTCTGTCCAGCACAGATATTAATGTTAGTAAAATGGTGGGAACCCGCTACTGCCAGACTAGTGCGGGTACTCTTTTTTGATAAACAGCAAGGAATCTTTTATATTCACTCCCATAGACAGGATAGCACAAACCATGGCCCTTGTCAAACCAATTATAGAACCACTGTAGGTGGAGCACTCACTGGGTTGGAGTCGGTACTGAGATTAAAAATCAAATTACTCGACTGATATTCGATCTCAGTACCTACCAGCCTCAAAACCGATGGCTTAACCACTGGACTACGAAGGCCTGTCGGAATATCGGTACTCTTATTTCGAGACATAACAACAAAAGGTTGTTCGTTGGTTGGATAGTTGATATACATGTTATTGTATTATTTAAGGTGATTTTTTTTTAGAAATACATGTATATATGTTATCATATGGGTCAGTTTAATTTATTTTCGTCCAATCACTGTTATTAGTAAAGTATATACAAATGTAGTATGCATGTATAGATTTTGTCAGTTTTAAATTTGGTATAAATATATATATATTTTTTAGATATTAAACGGACGCGGTGGATGGATAAAACCATAAACTCTGCCCATGATAGGCGTCTGCTATAACAGGCTGGCTCTGAATGTTGACGTTAAACATTTGACCTTGACCCGTAGATATTAAAATATGTTTATAATGTATAAAATTATATTTTGTTAGATATTAAAGCATGTGTACACATGTGTGTGTGTGTATATATATATATATATATATAATTATACACAAAATGCCTAAAAATTAATGTTCAAGCATTTGTCCAAATTACTGAAAATTAGGGTTATGTATTTGACAGTTTGACTGATCGGGCGATCGTTAAAACAAATGATATTCAAGATATTATATGTGATTCACTGTGGCAAGCTTTTGTGTACTTAGGCTGATATTTGGATTGAACTGTCACACATGGTATAATTTAAACCAATGATTTAGTTTCCAGTAGGCAGTTGCCAAAAACATGATGTTACCGACAGATGAATATTTATAAATAAACTTAAAAATTGATTTTTTAGACATACAATATCTACTACAAGACTTCTTCAAATGGATGTTAGGATATCAGGATCAACTAACAAAATTCTGCATTATACGACCTTTGACATCCGAGCGAGCTACCAAAATAGCTCTTCAGAATGGAAATTGTTTTTACGTGCTTACATCACAAAACAGTGTCAAAGCACCTAGCTATTCAACTTATGGACATATTAAATATGTTTGTTCCTCAAATCTTACAAAGTGACAATGGGTCCGAGTTATTATATTGAAACGTAAACTTGCTGTCAATGCTCAGTACAAGCAGGCTGAGCCCATGCTGAAATGAAACAAACTCGCCATGACTGCAGGTATTAAGGGAGACAATGCTGTTATTCCAGTAGTGGACAGAGGGCTTGGTCAACCAACAACTTTACTCAGTGTTATAACAGATGTTAGCAAAAATGAACAATACACCATTGGATACCCATTTGGGTTACTCAGGAGTAAATATTTTCACAACGAATTCAACCTGTGTCTGATCTTGAAGTAATAATAAAGTATATATGCATACCTGTACATATATTGTTAGATATTAAAGTATGTGTATAAATATATAGATTTTGTTAGATATTAAAGTGTATGCATGTTTATAAATATATAGATTTTGTGAGATATTAGAGTTCATGTATGTTTATAAATGTAGATATTTTGTGAGATATTAAAATATGTGGTATAAATATATAGATTTTATCAAATAATGAATGTGGCATAAATATATATTTTTATCAGATATTAAAATATGTTGTATAAATTTACAGATTTTGTTACATATTGCATGCATAAATAATGGTATAAGTATACAGTTACCGACCCCGCTATCTCTTTCACAACTATATTTGAAACATTCATGAATAATAATTTATGACCTAAATTGGAATTTAAATTGCATGTCCATAAGTCATTAAGGTGGTTAGGTATAGGAGTCTTTCTGATGTCTAATATTTTGGCTAAAATATTGACGCCATGTTTGAACATGGCTGCCAAAAAGGTATTTAGCTACACTTCCTAAAAGTCCATCATCCGAGTTCGGACACTTCAGATATCAGACTAACTAATACTCTATGGTAGATCTGTTCACCTTTTTGGTACTCAAAAGTTTGAGGTCTGGTTAACATAGGCGTCGGAAGGCAAAATTAAGTGGGTGCCTCTTAATGCCAATGCCTAATGTTTGACGTGCTTACATTACTAACAAGTGTTCAAGCACGTGGGTGCCTCTTACTGGCGAAGCTCCTTTTTATAGAATATTTTTGTAAATGAAGGTTTTAGCCAAATTGTGCACTATGGTTGTAATGAAAAGGAATAACAGTGTTTAACAGATTATTTTCTCATGATACTTTAATTATGACCAATATTTATTATGATTTTTTGAACAAACTATTAAACAATTTTCACACCTCCCATCTCCGACGCCAGACTATCAAAGAAGTATTAAAGATTTCTCAAAATGTACTTCGTGTGTTATCGGAATTAAACGTACTTTTATTAGCAACCATTGTTATTACGTTTCTAGCTTAACGGTTCAAAACAGCTGATGATTAAACAATCAATGTGTTCTAGTTAAGTAGTTAAAGAAAACAAACTTTGTATCAATAAATAAAGCAATATATGATACTATACCCTAGTTTACTGCTTAATTAGTCAACAGTCATTTATTTTTTCATTGATGTTATCCATAATTAGTGTCAGCAGGTGCCGAATAAAGTCAAGGACAATATAGATCAATATGAAGATGTTTCTCTTTTCGTTTAACACGATTAATTTTTAGGATGAGCTTGATTTTCACTAATGAACTGGATTTTAGTTCATCATTAGATGTCATGTTAATTAACACTAATAAGTGTAACTAGGTAATACGATCAGTGTATTTCTAATCAAGTCACAGTCTACACACTTGTATTCTACAATGTTAAGCAAAGCGCGATATATGTAGCTTAATCGATAGCGTGTCCCCATGTGAAGCGGTTGGTCGTCAGATCGATCCATCTCAATGGACCCAGCTGCAGTTTGGGCTATTTTCAGTTCCCACCAGTGATCCACAACAGATTCATCAAATACCGTTGCATGTGATGTCCTGGTTGTGGGAAAGTGCTTATAAAATACACCTTGCTGTTTATCGGAAATACTGGCCTTTGTGACGGCGGGTTTCAAAATGTGTCAAAATGACCATATTTATGACGTCGAATATCCGATGATAAGATAAAAATCAATGTGGTCCAGTGGCGTCGTTAAATAAAAGAGACTTTACCTTTTCTAGAATTAAGTCAATTATGACATTCAAACTTCATCCGTGTAAGTGTGTGGCTATGACGGTGGTTTATGCTCTGATGTCTCAGATGAGACATATAAAACTTACTTTTCTTTTACAGTATGATTAACTGATGGTTTAGACGATAAACAAGCGTGCGACCATAACGACATATATTTTAATTAAGATTCACACATTATAGGAAACAATGACGTCCAATAGCCGCTGATAAGATACAAATCAATGTGCTCTAGTGGCGTCGTTAAACAAAACACACTTTATTTTACTTCAATAACATTAATTGCACTGTCAAACCTGCTCAAGTGTCCATCTGTATTAAGCAGCCACATGTCTTCAAAGGGCACCTTTATTTCCCCCCAAATCAGCTAATTTAGTACAATATAACTGGACCCTTGACAAAAGTTATTTTTGAATTGTGTAAATGTATTTTAGATGTTAATTTCAGCACATTCTAGTTTGAAGTTATTCTGACGTTTCTCACATATCACAGTATATTTTACCTTTACGCTGACCATTGGGGAGTCGATCTAATAAGCATAATTACTTAGATTAAAGTGCACTCAACTGTCTACGTGCATCTAACCATGCGTTAGTCCATCAACTTATTATAAAATCGGTTTCTGTTTTGTAAACAAGAAATGCAAAATCGATTTTTCACCCAATTTTATTTCAAGCAATAGTTCTTATTAAATATATATAATTATAATTTTATGTTAAACACACAAGAAACAGTGTGACCTTCGTGTACTGAATTGAAATTCTTGCGTTTTATCTTCAAACATGAAAACTATTATAATTATTACGACGATCTAAAGAAATCTATAGTTCTAAGTTCCATCCATATGAGACCAAAAATTCCCTGTTAGGGGACCTCTGCCTTTTAGAAGGACACCCATGAAGCTACATCAACCTGATGTAACTTTTTAAAGCATTTTGGTTTAGTTTTCTCCTGAGGATGTTAACAGTTAGTTGATGAAACGTCGAGAATATTAATTATAATTTTTAATTTGTTGGTTTAGACAAAGACAATGGTTTTATCAAAGTTTGTTTTATTTAACGACGCCACTTGAGCACATTGATGTTTGTCTTATCATCGGCTATCATTAAGCTATATTAACGGAATAACAAACAGAATATTTTCATAATAAATAAATAATAATAAAGTCATTCAGATTATTATTTAATACATTTATTAACTATAACGTAAATAAATGTGGTAATAGTATACACTAGAGTATATTTTTGTAAAAGCAATGAAATAATCTGGTTGCCTAAACCCACACATAGTTTTCCAGGTCATTGCTTTATCTCGATCCAAGTAGATACCTTTGATGTAGATAGTAGATTAAAAACTTAATAATATTTCACCATTATCAATATTAATAATTTCATAACGTTTTGATACTGGTTTCTAGTATTAGTCATCATATGAAACAGAGTATATTAAATGGAGTGTATATCAATACCATTTAAATATCATTATAATGTCCCGAGCGTTCAGTTGGTGACAATCGCGGATGGAAAATATCTGAAACGGACTGAGGTCCAAATGTGATGGATGAAGACCATTGCCGCGAATGCCGTTGGCGCGAAGCCGAAGCGGGAGTCTGAGGGTCTCCACATGACACTTTTTTATTTTTATGCTCGGAAATGTTATAATAACGTATGTTCTGAGTGAATAGAACTGAGATAAATAATGAAAATAGTAATTAAAGCTTATGGCCGGTGTCCAAAGGAGGAAGTCTGGATTCCCTCGGATCCGCTACTGGGTTATACCAATGAAAATGATTTGTGTTACATAAACATGCTATTGAATAATGGTGAACTAAGTATTCTGTGCGTTAGACTCATTGTTGTTTTAATAAAAAAACAAGAAGAAAAAACACACCAATTTGCACTAAACTTCATGAGCTAAAATACACTGTCTGCTTATGTTGAATTACAATAACCATCGTGCGTAATACTACATAACCTTTTATTGAAGATTAACCACGTAGAACCGAGTTATGTTTTACCATACAGAAAATCAATACAGATATTGCGTGAGACATTAACGTTTGATTAACGATACAAAGACGTTACACGTTTACACATAAAGCAAATGAAAGAAACGCTAAAGTGCGGAACATTCAGCAATTTTACCAAAGCACGATATAGTGTTCAATAAATGGACGGATTTAGTACAGACGAGATTATTGTTTTCAGTACAAACGTTCAACTTCAAGAGAAAATGTCAAGGTGTTAAACGTATAGAGAATGAATAAACAAAATATTTTTCTTCCGTGCTTATAAAACTTATAGAGTCTAGAAGAAGGCTCAGCGTCTGCTATAACAGCCTGGCTCTGAATGTGGACGTTAAACAACTTGACCTAAGAAGGCTCAAACAGGTCCAAACTCAGTTTTCTCCCATGCTTATAAATCTTTCAGAGTCAAGAAGTAAGACTTAAATTGATCTGAACTCTAAAGGCCTGACAACATCAAACAAATAACACGAGTGACATCATACTTTCGTACGTTTGTTTTGAATCTGGACTAAATCTTTATAAGAGTAAAGTTTGTTTTATTTAACGACTCCACAATAGCACGTTTGTTTCTTTAACCATCGGCTATTGGAAGTTAAACATAATGTTATAGTAATTCTGATATAGTTTCACAGCAAACACGCTGCCGCCACATAGACTAGTCTATTCGATAGGGATATAGCTCAGTGGATAGCGTGCCCGCCTTTGAAGTGGTCGGTCGTGGGGTCGATCCTTCTCAGTGAACCCAACTGTAGTTTTGGCTATTTT
>JAUTWP010100391.1:0-11960 GCA_033042655.1 Cyathermia naticoides
CTATGGAAAAGTGCATATAAAAGATCCCTTGCTGCTTAACGAAAAGCGTATCCTATGTGGTGGCAGAGGGTTTCCTTATAAAAGTGTGTCAAAATTACCATACGAATGACCTAAAATAACCGATTATGAGACAAAAATCAATGTGTTCCAGTGACGTTGTTAAACAAAACAAACTTTACTTTTTTTTAAATCTTAATAGCTACTACGATGAATGTACAGGAAGGACTATATAATGATCATTATAGTATCTTAATAGTAGTACAAGAGAAAGACTATATCATTATAGTATCTTAATAGCTACTTCAAGAGCATGAATGTACAAGAAAGACTGAGTTACTTGAAATAAGTTTTTTAAATTATCATTTTATTTTAGTATTTTTTGCCTGAAATGGTTACTTCGCAAAAGATGACATTGTAACTAGTAGTCCACAACTGGTTTATCGAAGGCCGTGATTTGTGGAAAGTATACATAAGATACTTTGCTGCTTATCGGGTAGCGTATGTGGTGGCAGCAGGTTTCCTCTAAACCTTTGTCAGAATGACCTATATGTTTTACGTCCAATACCCGATGAATAAAAAACAATCAATATGCTTTAGTGACATCAAATTTACTTTATCTTAGGTTCTATTTAGTGACAACTTCAGGGTTCGCCCTGATGCGCAAAATGTGCATATTTGGCCCCCCCACATTTCATGAAAATATGCACACTACCATTTTCTATGCTTCAATTTGACACAAAGTTGTCAATATTAAAAGTTATATAAAATACAGAATAACGTATAAGTTCTAAAGGGAACATTGATAAGTGATATTAAGTCGAATATACAATAGCTAAGAACGTATCGGTCATCAGTATTGCATTTTTTATATATATTTTATGTAACTTCTTGTAAGATTGTTAATTTGTCATTCATTTGACTCCACAAAACACATTAATAACCCCCACTAAAACATACTGGGGGTCATAATGACTCCCAAACTTTACTGGCTAGGGCAATCCCTGGTCAATGAAAGTGAAGTAATTTGTAGTGTCGGGATAGTTTATTACAAAAAAATAAAAAAATTCTTTTTTTAAAACCAGAATTACCGAACTCTATGTCATGTCATATCAAATTGTTGCAATTACAGGTGTGAATGTGTGTGGGGAGGGGGGAGGAGGGGCATTTGTGTGTGTGCATGTGTGTTTGTGTGTGTAAATGACACAAGATTTTTATAATTCTGAAACGAAAAAAAAACGGAATTGGTAAAAATCTGAAACAGAAAATCAGTGCCTCTACCCCTCTCTTTCCCAGACATTGATACACAATTTTAATTAAATGTAGGGTGCTAAATAAGCATAGAGGCTGACATTTTATCTCAAATTTAATAAATGTAGCTGTGCATACGTTTATTAGGCAGTCGAGGGTAAGGAAATAGTGACCATATTTTACAGTTTGTCCTTATAAAGAATAGCATTAATCACTCCTAAATGTATTCCTCCTTTAACTATTATTTAAACCCTAGGTATTGGTGTGGGGTGGTCTTGATTTGAAACTCGTCTTATGGCATTTGAGTTACTCATCCCAAACTTGTGCACTGACTGTTGACTTGGAATTGTAAAGGAGTTAATGATTGAACATTCTGAAACGATGAGACCACACATGTGCAATCACTAACATATATGCATTCAGTTTGATAATCCTATAAGCCAAGAAGAACATTTTTGTTGGAACTGCAGTGGTCGTCATAAAGCAGTGGCACGTAAACAACTCTATGAATATTCTGGAATTTATTCTCGTTTAAAAAAAAGTGCATTGCTTTTGAATGTCTTAATATAAGACTTGTCTTCTAAAATCTATAAAATGAGGGAAACCTGGAAGTGGAGTATAGGTCCAATGTAAGCACTACTTGCCTCATATACTGAAACAACATTTTCAACTTTCTATTTTCTTGCAAAGTTGAAGAATGATATTCTTGAAAACATTTGAAGTTGATGCCGTGACATGGTTCGTTATGGACTTTTATTGTCAATTTTAAGCGTATCTGTTGGTATAAATCCTACACTATCATTCATGAAGGTATGTGAATTTTAACTCTACAGAATCATGCTTGACAGGTGGTGTTTGTTGTTTCAGAGATGGACAAAGATATGGAAGTAAAGCCCAGCATATCAACACGTCAGTGCCGATTCGGATTGGTGTCTAATGCAGAACAATTGATAGAGTCCGATGCACAAGTCGGGGCAAGTTATGAAGGCTTAAACAAAAATGAAAATGAGTGCAAGTTTTGTGATGATTATTTTGATACAGAAGATGACCTCAAAATCCATTACCGAATTCATTATGGCCCTAAGCCCTATTTATGTACCCAGTGCGGAAAACACTTCACTGAGAGGTCATCTATGCATTGCCACAAAAAACTACACTTAGGTCCAGAGGCTTATAAATTTGTTTGTGATTTGTGTGGTAGAAAGTTTGCTAGGTACAGCACACTTGTTCGTCACAATCGTACACATACTGGTGAAAAACCATTCCCTTGTGATGTGTGTCAGAAATCTTTCATAAATAATTACATATTAAAAACGCATGTATGTAAGCCAACTTATTTCCAAGAAGTGATTGAGATTAGCCAGAAAGAACTGTTCATGGGTTCTAATCAATACAGATTTGTATGTGACTTATGTGGTAGAAAGTTTGCAAAACACAGCACTCTAGTCGAACACAAATGTGCTCGTAAGATTCTTTCTGATGCTCAGAAAGAGATTTTAAGGATTGAGAAAGCTATGAAAGCAAAGTCCAGCACACCTACAGTTCAGTGCCCAGTGTCAAAGGATAAACAGCAACAGTCTGATGTTCAAAGTGATATCTCAGTAGCATTAAAAAGTGACTCGGCAAACCATGATGATACAGCATTACTTGAATTCAAGTGCAAGTTTTGTGATCTTAATTTTAGTACACCAGGGGATCTGAGAAACCATTACCAGACTCATTCTGGTTTGAAACCCTTTACCTGCACTCAGTGTGGAAAGTGTTTCACTGAGCGGTCATCTCTGAATACCCACAGAAAACTCCACTTAGGTCCTCAAGCTTACAAACATGAGTGTGACGTGTGTGGTAGAAAGTTTTTTAAGCGCAATTCACTTACTCGTCACAAACTTACGCATACTGGTGAAAAACCATTTCCTTGTGATATTTGCCAGAAAGCCTTTGTAAACAAGTACATATTAAACACACATTCATGTAAGCCTGCTAATCCAAGGGTTGAGATAATGAATGATGACAAAAGCCCACACTCTGGTCCTCAAGCTTACAAATTTGTATGTGGCTTGTGTAATAGAAGGTTTGCAAAGCATACCACTCTTCTTGATCATAATTGTTCACATGTTGGTAAAACACCTTGGACTTTTGTTCAGTCTCAGAAAGATGTATCTGAGATGGATAGAGAAGGAGAAGTGAAATCCAGCACATCTTCAGTTCAGTCCCCGGTGTTAAATAATGAACTGCAGCCATTATTAGAAGCTCAGAGTGATACCCCATCAGAATTAATCCACAATGAAACACCAGTACCTGAAAATGAATGCAGGTTTTGCGATCTTCGTTTTGATACATTTGGAGACCTAAAAGTACATTACCAGACTCATATAGGTATGCAACCTTACTTATGTACTAAGTGTGGAAAGAATTTCACAGAGAGGTCATCTATGCTTACTCACAAACGACTGCACTTAGGTCCTAAGGCTTACAAATATGTTTGTGACATCTGTAATAGAAAGTTTGCAAAACATAGCACACTTGTTCGTCACAAACTATTGCATACTGGTGAAAGACCGTTCCTTGTAATCTGTGCCAGAAATCATTTACAAATAAATACTCATTAAAAGTACACAAGCTTGTACATTTCAAGATTGTCAATTCAGATAATGAATCTGGTAACCAAAGCAATACTGAAGATTTGGAACTGAATGGTGAAAGACTAAATAACCTCCCTTGTGATGAAACATTTACTCAAAACTCATCTCTAGTCAGTCACAAGGCAATCCATTTTGGGACGATGCCTTTTCAGTGTGATATGTGTGGAAAGGCATTTAGTAGGAACTCTACTCTGAGACTTCACAAGTTTACTCATTTCAGTTACAAGCCTCACATGTGCGAGTTCTGTGGCAAACGCTGTCCAACAATATCAAGTCTAAATTACCACAAAAAAGTACATTCAGCCAGCAATCCTTACTCTTGCAATGTTTGTGGAAAGAATTTCAAACAAAAATCTAATTACGTTAAACACATCAAAATACATACCTCTCCTCGGGAGCAGTTTGTATGCTTGACCTGTTCAAAATCCTATGCTACAAGAACCGGATTTGACAATCATTTCATCCGGTATCACAGTAGTGAAGAGGAGCGCTTGAAAAGGCAGATAAAGTGTCAGTTTTGTCCTTTGGTTTGCTACACTCGCAATTACCTAGAAAGTCACTTGGTGGTTCACACAGGTCGTAAGGATCACATGTGTGAGGTGTGTGGAAAGGCATTCTCATTTGGATATTCACTCAAACGACACAAGCTTCTGCATGATTCTGTTCGAAACTATCAGTGCTCTATGTGTGAAAAACGTTTTGTTATAGTGTATGATCTAAAGCGCCACATGAGAATGCATTCCGAAGAAAGACCTTACAAATGTGACCATTGTGAAAAGGGATTTAAAACATCAACTTGTTTGGTTAAGCATAGAAAGAAGGTGCACTTTAAGAATGTCATAATCCCGTCAAGTATATACTAGTGTGGTTTGCTTGTACCTATTTGTTTTTCAAGTGTGGTTAATTTAATGTTTCAGTTATTTCAAAAACGTTGCTAGCCCTCCAAGAAATTGGGTAGAGCTTAGAGGTATAATTAGAAGTACAATTTCTTGAGTCGCGATTTAAATATTTTAAGATATTTTGTAAATCCATGCATGGCCTGTGACGCTACTGCGCAGGCACGCTACCAATCCAGCCAATCGTGTTAGGAATCCAGCCAATCATAGGTTTCAGCACGTGGTTAGCAACAAAGGATTTCTGTTTACTACACCATTCATCTAATAAGCAGTTTGATTGGTTTACCCTACAAATGACGTAGACATCAATTTTATTTTTAGCACAAGCGATGCACAAGCTTTCTAGTGATACCAAACATGACAGTGTTTCCCCGTTTGCAAGCGTGTGACGGTCGTTTGTTTTCGTCGCATTTTCTGGCTTTTATCTTTAAAAATAGGCAATTAATTAATACACCTTCCCACAAAAGTCACTATTTAGGTTATCTATTGTTGGATTTTTTTTTAAATAACACTACTTACGAAAATTAGAATGGTCTTTAGATCGTTTGGGATGAAAATTCAATTATGCATAAATTTGTACTAGGTAACCTGTTTAGCCTTGTAGTTTAAAATTACACCCAGCGACTTTAGACTGTTTTTGTATTGGAGGGTCACATTTTATCAACTTAACTTTACTTATTTAACAGTAAAAATATTATGTTATACCAAACTAAGATTTAGATCCATGCCATGAATCACCAAGCTCCATAACAATGTTTAATTTTAAAATTAGTGATCATTGTTAAAATTAAAATGCATTTTGAAATTTCCAATCACCTCATGCTTGTTAACTTGCAACTTTTCATGCTACCTTGAACCACAGGGCCACACCCTATTTTAACCTCACATGCTAGTCAATAGATGATCAAAATGTATTTTTAATAAATAATAAAGTGTTCAGAGATGCAGAGTATGCACTTTATTTCTCGTGCCATGGTCCTCCCATTTAGATTTTTTTTTTAATTGAAAAAAAAAATTAAGCCTGGTGGTTGGGGGGCTGGCCAGACATTTGTTAAACACGTGACAATTAAGACAATTAACAAGCTTGTCGGTAGACAAAATAATTCTAGCACATACTGACATAGTATAAAGTTTTATTTTTTAACATAACAGGCAAATAGATCATTTTAGTGTTAGTATTTGGGTGCGGGCGGAAGATAGGGAGGGGCGTGTGCAGAACATGAGAAGGGAAAAACAGGAAATTTAAAATCGGCGTTAAATCTAATACAGACGTTAACTTTTAAAAAATGTAGGAATATCACAATTATCAACACACTAGTTATACATTAGGATTACGTTAAAACGTAAGATTTCGATAAATCTTGAAACAATAATAAATTCATTTCGTTTCTCTTTTCTTTATAGATTAAAAAAAACTTACTTGATGTCTTGGGCGTCCAACAATGGACGGGAAAACGGCACGGGGAGCGTCGTCACCAGCAAACCCGGCTTTGCACATTCCAGATCCATTGTCGATGACAAGAGCTGCAACATCATCATCTGCCATTTTGTTAATTTAGTTTAGTTACTTTACGAAGTAAATGAATACGATCCTGTCTGTTCACTCCCAACAAGCAATCTGCCGATTCAATCCGCGCTGGCCGGTAAAATACCCACTCACCTGAGGACACGCTATTATGACTAAGCTATATTTCCATATATGGAAAAGTGGCGTGGCCTAACTGACTCCTTTTCTAGGAAATCGGGCCGGCTTGCGCTGAACATGACTATTTATGGTAAAACCGTAGAAGCTAATCGCGCGCTCATTTATAGTTGGCAGCTACTGTTATGCGTGCTAGGTTGAAGGACGGGCTATTTACATTTTCAAGGATGACAATGGTTAGATGTCAAATGCGACAATATCCGAACACTAGGAAGAAAATAAAATGTTACGCGCTTAAGGAAAATATATGATTAATAAGAATATTTATTTTGCATATTAGGTTAGTAATATATTTGTAAATGACTGTTTAGTAGGGAGGGGTAGGGTTTGGTGATATTCTCAGGCCTATTCATCTTAAATGCATTTTAATACGGCATAGAAGAAATTACAATGGCTAAACAACAATAAATTAATATTAAACGAACAGTAGGCTATATGCATTCGAATTTTTTTTTCCTATAGTTACTATGACCTAAAACATGACTAATATCAAATATTCCCACCCCTATTATGTTTTAGGGAATGGAATGGAATGGAAAAATTATTAACGTCCTTACATCACTAAAAAAAGTGTTCAAGCACTATGTTTTAAGATAGGACCTAGATCTATTAATTTATAAAGACAAACAGAGGTGTAGTTATCTTGTTATCTGCATGAATGCAACCATTAGCACTGCAGGGCTAATTGGGTGTGTGTTTAGGGGATTAATTAGGATCTAATAATTGACTAATATAGTAATAATGACTACTCCACACACACCAATTGGGATTTGATGGTTGTGATATAGACCCTAGTTAAAATTGAAATAGCACCCTCCCCCATGTAAAAATTATTCATATGTTTGGTCATGTAGACATGTGTTTGTCGGTGAGCAAATCATGTACGTGTAGCCTACACGTTTATACTCATAATGTTAGGATATAAGTTTACTGTTATTAACACGTAGCCTATATTCAGGGCCCGTGCATGTGTATTTGGTGCCCTAGGCAAACTGGTAGCTCGGCGTCCCCCCCTCCGCCAACCCAGGCGGATCTAGGCCTATAGCCTACTATTAATGTTCCGTGCCTGCGTAGGCCTATATTGTAATGTGTGCATGAAACGAGAGAGAGAGAGAGAGAGAGAGAGAGAGAGAGAGAGGGATAGAGAGGCTTATATTGCATACATGTACATATAGAGAATATACATATAACTATTCGTTCTCATATAGTAGGGTTAGACTCGACCCCAGCCTTCACCCACACCCATGAACAAACTAATACAACACCCTGATGACCATATAGTCTAATGTAAAAAAAAGTGTGACTAGAATAGGCGCGGTCAAGTAGGTTAAACCTATAGTCAAGCCTCCACACAACCTAATGTCAAGAGATTCCTACTCATGTACAGGTGTAAACATGTTAGTGTTCATGCGCGAAGCTCTTAAATCAGGGGCGGATCTAGGTGGCGCAGGTACCCCCTGTAATCGCCGATCAGTTCAGGTTCAGTCAGGCATGCAATGTGTGTGTGTGTGTGTATGTGTGTGTGTAAATGTGTGTGTATGCGTGTGAGAGAGAGAATGGGATAATGTGTGTGTGTGTGTGTGTGTGTGTGTGTGTGCGTGCGTGCGTGTGTGTGTGTGTGAGAGAGAGAGAGAGAGAGAGAGAGGAGGGTGTGAGGGTGTATGTGAGGGTATGTGTGTGTCATATAATTACCATGAAGATATTTTTGATAAGCAACAAGAAATATTTTATTTCCACTTTCCCATGGACAGGACAGCGCATACCACGGCTTTTGGTTAACCACTTTTGGAAAACTGCGTGGAATGGAAACCACATGATTTACAAATCTATTACCTATCCTAAAATTTTGCGTTTAATCCGTTGTTTAGTTGTTGAATAGACCGTTATGTGCATCAAATTGCCCAGTGGTCCATGACTGATTTAACAAAGGATATGGTTTGTGTTGTCTTGTCTGTGGAAAAATGCATATCAAATATCCCTCGATATAGCCACACCGTATGGCGGCAGTGGGTTTCCTCTCTTTTACATTGTACTAATGATTCGATCAGAATGCTCAGTTACCAGGTTCATAGACCTCACCAAATATTTCACTTTTCAGTGGAGAATTGATCCGGCCAGGGACGGATTTATAAGGGGCACCCCCACCCCACCCCCTCTTGTCAGAGGGATCCCAAGAATAAGGACTTCCTTTATTTTTAAAAGTGTAATACATGTAATTATAACATTAGCTTCATTCATTTTAGTTCATTTTTTTTATTTGGCATGAAATTTAATTACTATGTTGAGGGGACCCCGAATATGAAGTGCTCCTGTCTCCCACTCACCCCCTGTCAAACCTGCTAAAGCGGCCACCTGTAATAAACAGCCACCAGGAACTGTCTTCAAAGGTTAACTATTTTCTCCCAAATCAGCTACTTTTTGTTTACAATATAACCTGTATTAAGCAGTCACCTGTCTAAAGAGGCCACCTTATGTTACTCCCTTGAGTGGTTCCTTAAGACAGGTTTGACTATACGTACCAAACTGCCTGCGTCATACATATCAGCCCAGTCTAATACAGAGATGATCGGGACTATACAACAGTCCTTGGACCTGTAACAAGGCCAATATGAAAACACTTATTTAATAACATAATAATGTATGTTCGTTTTCATGACAGGACAGTACAAACCATGGGTTTTGTTATATTAGTTGTAGCCCGAGTATCCTCTGACGGAGAACAGCCGAGATGGATATTGGTGAACAGCAATATAAATCTCAGATGTTCTCTGCCTGGTCTTGTGGAACAGTCAATCTGAGTTGGGACTGGGACTGGATTTTTTTTTTAACGTGCTTACATCACTAAATACTTGTTCAAGCACCCCCCACCTGGGCACGATTTCAGACGTTGCCGGACACCCTACACAGGACGTCTGAGTTGAAGCTAATTCTGAATTTAAAAATAACATGCCTCGACTGGGATTCGAACCCTCTACCTATCATCAGTATTATGCTAATATTGTGGTCAGTATTATACTTCCTGCTGTCATTGTTCATTATAAATGTGACGGATTCACTGAACTGTGTGACCGACTTACGCAGTTGTATGCATTTCATGACAGACCAGGAAGATCTATAAGAATTCATGAAAGGAAAGGGTTTTTTTCTTCTTCCTTTTTAAACAAGGTCATCTTCCTGTTCCATCATACAACAACAAAATGTACTTGTACTTGCTATTAAATTATAAAGTATTTTTATTTGTATACATGTCTATATAATATTAGAATACAGCAATCATATTTACTAGTATTTATTTTAATTTATTATTATGATTTACGTGTGTGTGTGTGTGTGTGTGTGTGTGTATGTGTGTGTGTGTGTGTGTGCGTGTGTTTATACATAGGTCTATACATGTATACTAATTATATATATTAAATTCGGGTTGGGCGAGAGTGTGGGGATAATGGGTGTGTCGGGACACCCTTGACTACCATATTTATTTATTTTAATTAATGTATTAATTATTAAAACTTAACGTAAAGTTTTTTGTGTGTGCCTGTGTGTTTTCTGTGATCGAAGTCAGTAGACATGAAAAAACAACATTAGTTAAAGATCTGGTGTCGTAATACCCTTGACCCTACACTTAATTCTCCTATGATTCTTGTTTTAAAAAGAAATCTTCGTGGACCCATCAGTTCTGCAGTTCGGGCTATTTTTCGTTCCAACCGGTGCTCCACAACTGGTTCAACAAAGGCCGTGGTATGTGCTGTACCGTCTGTAGGAAAGTGCATATAAAAGATCCTTTGCTGCTTATCGAAAAGAGTAGCTTATGTGGTAGCAGCGGGTTTCCTCTAAAAAGGTGTCAAAAATGACCATATGAATGACGTCCAATAGCCGCTGATAGTGATAAGATAAAAAATAGTGTGCTCTATTGGCGTCGTTAAATAAAACAAACTTTACTTTTACTTTAAGCAACACTCAACCTTGCACTTCTCAAATAGTGGACTGACCTATGGGAGATCTTAGAGGAGCAGTTGCTACATTCTGGTGTGATAGAACTTCCTGTCTGCGCCAAGATGGCGATATTTTGTCTTGACGTTATAATTGACCGCTCTGTTTGCCACGTGATTCTTTATAAGGAAAATCCGGGTGGGTTAAGAAACTTTCTCGTCCTATTAAGGAATATTCTCGTCCTGGTTAGGTGGTGCTTGAATATTTGTGTGATGTAAGCACGTAAAAAATATGTCCAGTCCAGTCCTGGGTTAAGGAAAATGTTCTAGGCGGAACTCTTTCCTGACTATTGTGACAGATACGACAATGACATTTTGTTATGTTGAACATTCCATAGAATGCAACGAGGAAATATCAAACGTATTATCAAGGATGGATCTAAGGAATGTACTGTGTGCACGTGCATGAGTAGCATAACCCCTCTCCCTCCAAATACATACTTTGAAGTGGACCAAATGGATCCGGCCTTGATCGTTATTTTAATTGAATTTTTGCCTTCTTTTCTTCTTTTTTATAAATAATTTTTCTTTTACTTCTTTCATTATTTTGGATGACCAGCACAAAAGTAAAGTTTTGTTTTATTTAACGACGCCATTGTACATAGCACACTAATTTGTATCTTATCAGCGGCTATTGGACGTCATACATATGGTCATTTCGACACATTTCTTATAGAGGAAACCCGCTGCCGCCACATAGGCTACTCTTTCCGATAAGCAACAGGGGATCTTTTATATGCATTTTCCCAGACAGGACAGCACACACCACAGCATTTGATCAACCAGTCGTGTGACACAGTTTGGAACGGAAAATAGCCCAAAGTTCAGCTGGATCCACTGAGAAGGATCGATCCGACGACCGACCGCTTCAAAGGCGGACACGCAACCGACTGAGCTACATCTCGCTCCTTGACCAACACATTAAAAACTACGACCAGAAGGTATGCTCCACCCATACTCCGTAATTATAGGTCTGTTTATTTAAAATGGTAAATAATGGCATTGAATAACGTTAATTAATGATGAGTATTGGGAATTGGAAAACCGCAATGGAAATACTGTATAAAGGAATGAAAAATAATATGTTTTGTTTGTATTGATAAGAAGTGTATGTGAGAGTCAAGTATTTATAAAATAATATGTTTTGTTTGTATAGATAAGAAGTGTATATGAGAGTCAAGTATTTATAAAATAATATGTTTTGTTTGTATAGATAAGAAGTGTATATGAGAATCAAGTATTTATAAAATAATATGTTTTGTTTGTATTGATAAGAAGTGTATATGAGAGTCAAGTATTTATAAAATAATATGTTTTGTTTGTATGGATAAGAAGGGTATATGAGAGTCCAGTATTTATAAAATAATATGTTTTGTTTGTATAGATAAGAAGTGTATATGAGAATTAAGTATTTATAAAATAATATGTTTTGTTTGTATAGATAAGAAGTGTATATGAGAGTCAAGTATTTATAAAATAATAT
>JAUTWP010100502.1:0-11959 GCA_033042655.1 Cyathermia naticoides
CTATGATAGGCAAGCATTATAAACGGTGTTAGGTTTAATTGTATCTCTATGATAGGCAAGCATTATAAACGGTGTTAGGTTTAATTGTATCTCTATGATAGGCAAGCATTATAAACGGTGTTAAGTTTAATTGTATCTCTATGATAGGCAAGCATTATAAACGGTGTTGGGTTTTAATTGTATCTCTATGATAGGCAAGCATTATAAACGGTGTATGTATATAACATCACTTATCTGACGGAAAGCGGCGGACAGTCGTTATAAAACATAGGGTATTTCTCTCCTGCTGTGAATGTCATCATTTCAAAAGATGCATGCTGAGTTAAATTCTGCTATTACCGGCAACATATGGATAGACCACTAATAATGTTACTAATACGTCTGAAAACAAAACACACGGCAGAGGATGCTATTATTATGAAAAACTGAAAAAAAAACGCACGGCAGAGTATGCTATTACATGTATAATGAAAAACTGAAAACAAAACACACGGCAGAGTATGCTATTATTATGAAAAACGTGGTATTATGTATATCTATCGCATAACCTTATGAAAACATTCACGTGGTTCATAGACTGGTTCTAGTCCGTGATTTAGCTGGTCTATTGTTAAAAGATAATTCCAGCTCATTAGATACGTATATGAAGCGTATTGCATCTGATTATGTTAATTAGTTATCAGGCGTGAATGCAACAAAAGCAGCCATTATTCGATGTTGAGATTATTTTAATTATCGTGGTCACAACTAAAGTGATTATACGATTCATCTGACATCAGATTGCTGGATGCATGAGTTGTTACAGTTTCTCTACTCTCTCTATCTTTCACACACTCTTGTCTCTCATCAATAGTTCATCAATATCCTTCACATAAACCAAAATTACTTTCAATGTCAGAGTTATCTACCTTTGTCCAGTTTTTAAAAACATTTCGCTATAAAACCATTTCACGTGTAATTTCTGATTGAAGATTCAAATTTGTTTAACAGTTGAAACATTGATGGACGCTTTAACAATGTTGAATCGCCAATGAGACATTATTGTTACTGAATTCACACGCATTGCGTTAGAAGAGGGTACCGTATAATGACTTACTAAGTTGAAGTTCTTTTCTCCTCTGATCCACTCCCACCCCCTTGAGAAACTAAAATTTGTCATCTCTTGACTTCATATATGGTATACTACATGGGCACAACCGAAGGACACAGAAGAGTCCGTTGAGGGTGCTGGGAATTTTATTCCCGGATCCCTGAATGGACTACTGCCATACAAATAGAACGCAAGAATGATGTTATACCATTATTTGTGTTTTATTTTAAAACAAATACCAAACAGCACATAGGTACACGCATGTATACTCTACTATTCTAAAATACCTTGGTCACAGTAGTATTTCCTTTCATTGCTATCAATATTTTAATAGGGGCTTATAGAGGGTGCTCGCGGTACTCTCTACGTGCGGGAATTTCAAAATCTGAGTGAAGTCAATTTAGTACCAGAGAAACAAAAATAGGATCTTCGAAATCTGAACCCCCTCCCCCCCACAAACGAAGGAAGTTCGTTTCTCCTGACTTCAAAATAATTTTGCCACGCTCCCTTAATTTGTTACCAACTAACAGAACACAAAGCAGATGAATGCAATAACCAATATATATATATAAATCCTGTCCAAGATGCAGTGGATGGATAAAACCATAAACTGCGCCCTGGAGAGGTGTCTGCTATAACAGCCTAGGTCTGAACATAAACGTTAAACACCATGACCTGACATAATGTTTTTTTGAAAAATGACCTCTCTTCAAAGAAAATGTAGATGTTTTTATTAGTCAACATACTCATTTACTGTAACTAATTACTGTATAAAGGCAAGGAATAAACTGAGGGAATATTGGATCTGTTGTAAACAAAGCAGACAAAATTCAAGGGAAAATGCAATGCTCTTGGGGTCTCTTGAAAGCCAACAAGGTAATTAAGATTCTGTGAATAGATTCCAAACTGCCATTTCGTATTAAATAATTAATGAATACGGCTTCACCAGAACCATGGTCCCTGCAAATGCTGCACAAAGTGAAGGATCCATTAACCCTCATTATTTTTTCAAAACCTTACAGACTTACGTTATAATGGCTGAAATTCAGAGTTCAGTCTTCACTGCTATGTGACAATTTGCAAACAAGATCAAGTTCTCTTATTTATTAAAGTGGCAGTGTCTTTTTTTAATTATTTAACCATTTAGAATATATCTTGTACGTTTGTTTCATGTGCACCATGCTTCATTCTTATGATGCAACGATTTGGGTATCATAATTATATTATGCGAAATACACTATAAATCGGTGTGGACTGCCATCGCTAAGTCGTAGCTCTATTCACGTGACCCAAATATGAAACAGCTGATTGTTGCATTAGAAGAAAGGAGTGTGGAGCGCATCAAACAAATGTACAAAATATATTCTAAATGGTTAAAAAAAAAAAAAAATTACTGCCACTTTATTTATTTTTTTACTACTTAATGTAACATTAGGGCTCGAACTTAAGAATTTATAACCCATGGCAATTTAGAATTTATTTGGCCATGGGTGAAAGACTCATTGATGGCAATTTTAATTTAACCTATGGCAATGTATATAAAACCAATGACATGTGCCAACGTTTAATTCGAGCCCTGTAACATCACATGAAATTTAATGAGATTCCATCACTGCATTCTTATCATATATAATATGCTAGTTTTATTTTATAATATGTAAAGTTTGTTTTGTTTAACGATACCACTGGAGCACATTGATTTTTATCTTATCAGCGGCTATTGGATGTCATTCATATGGAAATTTTGAAACATTTCTGTCAGAGGAAATCCACTCCCACCACATAGGCTACTCTTTTTGATAAGCAGCAGATTAGCAGGGTTAGCAGATGGGTCCACTAAGAATCGATCTGACAACCAATTCAAAGGCAGGCCTGTTGCAGACTGAGCTACATCCTGCTCCAGTTTAAAACAAAGCAATTTACTAGTCTGCTACATAAAATTATCTTGTTGATCAGGGTTGAAATATTCAAGGCCGTCTGAAACCTTTGAAGAAGTGGTGTGGTAGATAATTACAAGTCATTTCAAGACAGGGGTTAAAATTGTCAATCACAGTGTCACAAAATGTGAACAAAAGTTCATTTGGATTATTGTCACATGAAAAATAATGATTATTATCCCCCAAACAACCATCTTGTTTAAACACTATGAAAACTGTTCTCTTTTTACTCTGTAGAATCAAATGAAATTTTATTGTGTCAAAGGTAGTTTTTCTGTGGGTTTTTTTTTTTTTTGGGGGGGGGAAGGGTTCTGATGAGTGTTAAGCCCTATATGATGTGACTACAAGTACAATTATGTCTTATATCTTATCTTATATTTGGTAGCATTTAATGAGTACGGTACAACAAATTGTCAATTGTAATTTTCAGATTTCAACATCCAGTACAACTCTGCATAGGACAAAATGTATTAATCATGTATTTTGTCAATTATTTTCTTAACATTTCCATGAGCCATTAAAAAAACTAAAACCTTTCCAATACCTTTTCAAAACAACAAAGAAAAATATAATAATAACAAAGTCAAAAAAATAAATTATATTATATTTTTGAATTGAAATAAATCCACATGCTTATAATTGCAATTGTTCCTTTCCAAACAAAATAATCAAATAAGATTGAAAGATAATGAAAATCATTTTAACAAACAAGAAAATCATTTTTAAAAAAGAAGAAAATCATTTTAAAAAAGAAAAAAAAACATTCTAGCTTTTAAAGCAAGTTCTCAAACAAACAATCCAGGCTAAAATTATATAAACCAGTTAAAAGATGAGTCAGCGGGCATTGAACAATGTAAATATGCAATAATTAGTTACGCTGAAGCTTGCACCATGCCAACACCACGCAGCCACCACCATGCACTGGTACAACAAGGGATTAATGCATCACAGTCATCAAAGAAGGCTGGAGCTACCAGCGGCAAAATGAGCCCAATTGTAATTGTTATGAGTGCCCGCTCCATGATGCCACATTAGAGTTTACTCAGAAATTGATTTCTCTGCTAGAGGAAAGGGAAGCCGAATCAGGATGCAAATGCCATGCAATTTTAAAAGATTATCGCTGCATGCTCTTCCCATGGTGTTAGAACAGTCTACACTGAGAGGAAGACATGCAGGTTACAATGACCTGGTTTAATCTGGCATCCCAGAGAATAATGACATAACCTGTTGATGATGAACAGACAATCCCCAGAGACAGTCTCAAGAGAAATTAAAGTAAGAAATATTTTGTAGGTACATAGATAATATTCTGAAACTGCCTGATTGAAAATCTGATCATTGGAGATGACAATTAACTCAATAGAGTGGGCAGCACAAACGAGAAATCATCAAACTGTGACCATGTTTAAATGATGTACAGTAAAGTTTGTTTTATTTAACAACGTCACTGGAGCATATTAATTTTTATCTTATCATCGGTTATTGGACGTCATACATATGGTCATTTTGACTAGGTTCTTTTAGAGGAAACCTGTTGCCACTACATAGGCGACTCTTTTCGATAAGCAGCAAGGGGTCTTTCATATGCACTTTACCACAGACATGACATCACATAACATGGCCTTTGTTGAACCATTGGTTGGAACGGAAAATAGCCCAAACTGCAAGTGGGTCCACTGAGAAGGATCGATCTGACGACCAACCAGACAGCACAAACAAGAAAATCATCAAACTGTGACCATGTTTAAATGATGGTTGAGTAATGAAAAAACTAATTATCCTTTTTCTGTACAGAAGTGAATAATCAGCCATTAAAAGTTTCAGCTTTTACAACTAGCCTAAACATTTAGCTCAAATGTTGATATACAATTGAAAAACAATAGCTATTTTATAATATACTGAAATATTTTAAATTTAGATTACTACATAGTCAATTCCAGTTTGGATTATACTACAGTGTACAGTGCACTCTGTCTAAACTGGCATCTGTCTAATACAGAAATACAGGATTCAGTTTTCAGTCCCAAATTGACTTATAACACTAGAAAAACTGTCTAATCCAGCACTGTATAAGCCAGCATATTTTTCTGGTCGGTTTACACTGAGTCCACTGTACTATCATAATTATATGAGAATATTTATATTGTCCTGTCATCTACAATACACGCTAAATATGTTTAGTATAATTTTGTATATGGGCTAATGGCCTTGAATACAATAAAATAATTGAAATGAATTGATAAAAAAGCTAATATAAACCAGATTTATTTAACTTTTTTCTGCCACTGCAATATCAGTAACATTTTTGGCATGTTTTAATTTTTTAAAAATTATGGCATGTTTCAATAACATGATAGAACAATAAACACTGACATTTTTAACTGATACTTTGTTATTTTTCATTAATCTTTGACTTACTGTAGGTATACATTTTGTATGACACTCGCGTTAAAGTAATAATCTATTTATATGCACATTTTCTGTAAGGAATCATCTTGTGTTTTCAATTAACAATGTAGAATGAAAACAACAGCACAATACAAAATAAACACACTATTTACATAAAGCCCAGACAATTCTGACACCAGAGGCTGACTCAGTGGTTAAATTAAGCCATCACTTTATTCATATATACTAATTAATGTGCAAAACACTTTATGCCTGGCCAACAAAGCAGTACATGGTCTCCGGAGAAACTTTCACCAATCTTTGAAGGGTTGGTATCCCTGCAGGCTTTCTGCTTATTGTCAGACAAATCAGGCCAATTCGGATCATCTCAAAAAGGTCAATTTCTTTTGTTTTTATTCTCGTCATGTATTGTTTTAAACAAAGCCGTGAGGTGTATCTGATTTCTTTCATTGCTCTTTTTCAAAATATTGTTCTTAAAATTGTAAAAAATCAAAATCCTGAGCAATATTTTTTTTCAATTGAAATAAATGTTGCAGAGTACAATTATTTCAAATAATTGAAAGGATATATATCAAAATTTAATTTCCAATAATCTAAAGTACTTATAATGATTACCCCCAATATTTAGCGATTTTTCTATTTTTTCTACATTGGAAATATTTTCAGGAACGTTTGTGACACTTAGGCTCATGTTATTGACACCCCACGCCCCCCACTGGATTTTCTGTATCTGCCACTAATTACCATGAAGATTGAGAAGCTTTATTCATTCTTAAAACTGACAAATTAACTACGGTACTAACAATAGAGTGTGGAACTTTAAATAATTTAACAAATAATCTTATAAATAATAACTATTAAGATGTACATGAACATATATAACACATTAAAGAATGGAAACCTTTATATACATGTATTAGTAAAATTGACAAAAAAGAACAATTTATTACTCAAATGTACATGCAATGAAAATTTGAAAAAGATTAAAATCTAAATTCTTGCTAATAGACCATAATGAAACGTTAAATCATCATAAAGACTGGAAATCTTTGCATACCAATAAAACTTACAAACTAAAAAGAACAATTTATTACTGATAGTAATATATATGCATAAATTTAAATGTTTTAAGAAATAAATTCTTATTAGTACATTATTAGATCATAATAAAATGTTACAGTATGCTGAAAGATGGAAACCTTTGTCTACCAGTAAAATTGACAAACTAAAATTAAAAAGAATAATTTTTCACTAACAGTAAAATAATATAGAACAGAAATTTGATTATTATTTATAAATAATGATTTTAAAATAAATCACTATAAAGGTCTGATTTACAGTCAGAATTATAATTAAGCTTTAGAAATAAGAAAATCCTTTGAAAATAAGACCATTTTGAACTTTTAATTTTTAAATGAATATCATCAGAAAGCCTGGGAACCGTTACCCATCAATACAACTAACAAAAATAAAAAATAAAAATGTGTGATTTGAAATTATTTAAATAACATTTCAGTATTAAATTGATATCACCACGGACACAGTGGATGGATAAAACCATAAACTGTACCCAGGAGAAGCATCTGCTATAACAACCTGGCTCTGAATGTAGACATTAAACTTCATGACCTGACCTGGGAATCTTTACCCATTAGTACAATTAACCAAATGAAAAAGAAAATGAGATTTAAAAAGATTTAAAAAAATCTAAATCCATTAGAAACTGTTCAGTTTTAAATTGTTATCATCATAAAGACTGGAAACCTTTACCCATCCATACAATTAACAAAATGACAAAGAAAAATGAACAATAGAATGAGATTTGAAATGATTTAAATGACAAAGACGTATGATGTTAAGACGACAATGAACGAAGCTATATATACATCAACAGAAAGACCAGAATCCTTTATCCAACACTAAAACTGACTGAAACAGAAAAATTACCGACTATACAACAGTCACGACGTAACCACCGGCAACACAATATGTAACATTTCTTATAGAATACTATATTAAAAAAGGTTGGGAAAGCTAGTACAAAGTACTTACGATAATTCAGTTGTAAATCTGATTCCTTCAATCGACATGGACCGCTGCTCACAGTACAATCCAAACCCCAGTGAAAATCGATTGCTAGTCTACGATGGATGCTGAAAGAAGGAGAGAAAAAAGACTGTGATAGCTTTGAGGAAATTAACATAAAGGTCGTGGCAGGCCAGGCGGGCAACAATGAATGTGTTAATCTTCTTCAGAGTTTAACAATCACACTGCTTTTGTTTTCATGGACTGATAAGCATATTGATAACTTCGGTCCTGAATTGGGAGACAGGACCACTGACCAGGCTTTCTGTAACAATAGCTGTGTTATTAAGCTGGGTCCAGAGAGTGACCACCAGGAGGATGGCTGTAACAATAGCTGTGTTATGAAGCTCAGTCCAGAGAGTGACCACCAGGAGGATGGCTGTAACAATAGCTGTGTTATGAAGCACAGTCCAGAGAGTTACCACCAGGAGGATGGCTGTGTATTGATCATTGATGGAAAGAACACAATTAAAACTGGCAAGCAATGTCAGAAAGTTTGTATGCTGTTCAGATCTATGTAGATACCATCATGGAAAGCACCAATGTTAGAGTCGGACAGAGTTAACCTGGTCATACTAACAAAACTGTTTATCAAAGTTTGTTTTATTTAACAACGCCACTAGAGAACATTCATTTTTATCTTATCAGCAGCTATTGGACATCATACATATAGTAATTTTTATACTTTTCTTTTAGAGGAAACCCATTGCCACCACATAGGCAACTCTTTCTGATAAGCAGTAAGGGGTCTTTTATATGCACTTTTCCATAGACAGAACAGTACATACCACAGCCTTTGATGAACCAGTTGTGGACCACTGGTTGGAACAGAAAATAGCAAAACCCCAAGAATAGAGAGACCGACTATATAACTATCCCTAACCCTTTAACTAAAACAAAAATATGGAACTTTTTGAAAAAAACAAAGAAAAGAACAAATATAACTTATAAAAAGGGAGGTGGTGCGGGCAAAACATTTACCCATATAATAAAAACCATGAAATAAAAACAGTTCATTATGAAAAGAACATCCTCTGTAAGACGTATGGCCATCATTACAAAGCTTGTCAACATCCGCCAACCAAATGTTATGCCATTAATTTTTGAACTCCCTGAATGGGATTCCATATTTTAAAAAAACTGACAATAGTTACTTAGTTATTGTAGACTGTGAATATAGATCGTAAATATAGCAAACGATGCTTCCTTGTGAGTACTGAATTTTTTGTTTGAGTGTTATTGATTACTTTTTAATGATGGTACATTTACAAAAAGTGTCATAATTTGACACATGGAAAAATGACATACGATTACAAAATATAGATGTCATGTCCATGCATATGTCACTATGTGAGTTTTACTCGAAGGAATTTTTGTATGGCTATCAAAAAGAACCTGGCTGTCAATTTGAGACCTTTGATATCTATTTATATCACGAGAAATCCTGAACAAAACGTGTGTTCGGAAACTAATGATGTTCGAAAACTAATGACCGGACGATAAATAATAATATAATGACACGGTTTTTGCTGGAGTGGAACATTTAAATAATTTAATTCGTCAGTAATGGACGGTTATTTTACCATTAAATACGTCATATTACATAAGAATTAAATAAACATAAATCATTATTAAGACTATGATACTTACAAAATTCTAATTGCGGGTGTTTAAGTTTATGTTTGATACAGACTGCAAGCACCTGTTGTTGCCAATACGAGTTCTAAAAAAGCGTCCATGGTTATGGGTCACAAACCGGCATTTTTCTCGAACATACACCAACACGTGAAGTATTTAACATCAACATTAATACATTAACATATATTGATGTTCAAAAACACAATGAAGATAAAAATATAACTCACCATCTTATGTATTATGAGCAAATAATGTCTACTCAAGTATCGTCCCCCAAGGTTACTGTCCGCCATGTTTGTTGCTTGACATTTCGGATTTGAATAGCTGTAAAAGGTCACATTTTTATACATGTTTCCGATCTATTACGAATCACGACGGAACTTATCGACGTATATTATGCCTAACAAGCATTTCAGAAAGTGGTACCGTCCATGTTTTATGAATTCTGTTTGATGATATGATAATTTATTAAACTAATTTAATTGGGAATAGACTTAAACGGAACAGTGCCAAAACGGTACCACACTTTGCTGCCAAAAACGGAACCGCTATTTTTTCTTTCTTTCTGTCAAATGGATTCGAACCATAACTAGAACGCCAAACCGAACTTTGTTGCTATTAAATATGTTGTGTGACAAGTTAGTTATATTTAATTTCGTACTTACATCCAATTAAGGTTCAAGCACGCTGTCATGGGCACACCGCTCAACTTCATGAGCTGTCTGTCCAGGACAGATATTAATGTTAGTAGAAGAGAGGAAACCCGCTGCCTTTTTCCATAAGCAGTAAGGGATCTTTTTATATGCACTTTCCCATAGACAGGATAGCACATACCATGACCTTTGTTAAACCAGTTATGGAACCACTGGTCGGTACAAGTGGAAACACCTACCCATTGAGCCTTGCGGAGCACTCTGGGTTGGAGTCGATACCGAGATTAAAAATCCCATGCCTCGACTGAAAGATTCGATCTCAATTACCAGACTTGAGACCGATAGCTTACCCACCCGGCCACGGAGACCGATTCAGTGGAGTAGCGAGGGATACACGGTCACACTAACGGAAACAAGTGAGTTCCCGCTACCCCAGTTTGCCGACTGGTGTGTGGGTTTGGTGCAGCGGCTTTTGGGATTCTTTAAGATAATTATTTGAAATTGGTGTGCAATTGTTTTGATGAAGAAAATTGGGCACTTTTTGGATGGCGGGTATCGAAAAATAAATTCATTCAAAAGTGAAGTCATATTTATGTACTCTCACGACAGCCAATCAAAATCAATCGTTAAACAAATTTATCAAGAAGACATACGATTTTGTTATGACATTCGTGGGAAATCGTAAGATAAATATTACCCTCTCTATGCTGTGTCTCGCAGGTAATACATCTGTGTACATATATAATTATGTAGTGGGATACACACGAATTAATCACTGTCAAAACTGATGATCACAGGTGTGTGTGAAATGTGGGCGAATCCTTTTCCAGAAGTGTTTCCAGTCACACTGTCACTAGTCGTGTCACTGGACATGATGTAACAAGTCATGATCACAATGTCACTAGTCATGATCACGATGTCATTAGTCATGATCACGATGTCACTAGTCATGATCACGATGTAATTAGTCATGATCACAATGTCATGATCACAATGTCACTAGTCATGATCACTAGTCATGATCACTAGTCATGATCACTAGTCATGATCATTAGTCATGATCACAATGTCACTAGTCATGATCACTAGTCATGATCACAATGTCACCAGTCATGATCACTAGTCATGATCACTAGTCATGATCACAATGCCACTAGTCATGATCACTAGTCATGATCACTAGTCATGATCACTAGTCATGATCACTAGTCATGATCACTAGTCATGATCACAATGTCACTAGTCATGATCACAATGTCACTAGTCATGATCACAATGTCACTAGTCATGATCACTAGTCATGATCACAATGTCACTAGTCAAGATCACAATGTCACTAGTCATGATCACAATGTCACTAGTCATGATGAAATGGTGATCGTCGTGTTCACGTATTACAGTAAGTTGTAAGACAAATCCTATGAACAGATCACGTGTATATATCTCATTTATCACCCACCTAACTTCCTGTCGCATTTCCTGGAATTTTTTGACAATGTAAACATTTGCAACGCAATGACCCATTTAACCCGCGTAAGAATACATCAGCTGATATATTACCGGAAGTCTTGACTTCCGTGAACGTAAAAAAAATGTTTCATAACACCCAAGTGGTAATACAACGAAAATAATTGTCGACAAAAATATTTAGAAAATATAAAATAATTAACACTTTAAACTAGTAAACATTGTCAACAAAAACATTGGGCTAATGACATGATTTAAATTTGGTTTTCCTGTCTGTATGCTCGTGACTAAGTGTTCATTTCACGCACGTATATTTCACAAATGTATTAGTGTGATCTCACTGACAGATATGTCATAACAATTGTATCTACTGTACTGTATGCGTGTGTACTGTGCACGTGTGTACGTGAGTGCGTGAGTACGTGTATGTCATTCAACACGTGGATTCGCGCGCGTGTGTGTGTGTGTGTGTGTGTGCGTGCGTGCGTGCGTGTGTGATGTGTGTGATGTGTGTGTATGTATGTGTGTGGTGTGTGTGTTTGTATGGTGTGTTTATGTATATGTATGTGTGTGATGTGTGTTTCTGTGGTGTGTGTTAGATGTATGTGTGTGTATTTTTATGGTGTGTTTTTGTGATGTGTGTTTCTGTGGTGTGTGTGTGTGAGATATATATAGTCAAA
>JAUTWP010100613.1:0-11957 GCA_033042655.1 Cyathermia naticoides
TATATGGCTTTAGTATCGTGTATAACATTTAGTACTCACAGTTACAATACATGTATATGGCTTTAGTATCGTGTATAACATTTAGTACTCAGTTACAATATATGTATATGACTTTAGTATCGTGTATAGCATTTAGTACTCATAGTTACAATACATGTATATGACTTTAGTATCGTGTATAACATTTAGTACGCACAGTTACAATACATGTATATGACTTTAGTATCGTGTATAACATTTAGTACGCACAGTTACAATACATGCATAAGACTTTTTTTTATCGTGTATAACATTTAGTACTCACAGTTACAATACATGTATATGACTTTAGTATCGTGTAAACTAACATTTAGTACTCAGTTACAATACATGTATATGACTTTATTATCGTGTATAACATTTAGTACTCACAGTTACAATAATATATTACTGTAGTTTCACATAAACCAAGCTTTAGTACAATAAATTGCTGTACCATTGCGCCAACAAGGATTTTGTACACGTCATCGAAATTTGATTCTCCTAGAGATACAACTATGTATATTTCGATTTGTTTGTATTTGTTGTGTACACACATTAATGATAGGCATCCAGTCAGGTAGGGTCTAAGTAAAACATAAAAATGAAGTGGAATATTTATTGAAGAAAAGTTTATGTGTGTTTAGCACAGAGCAATGACAAATGTTTTGTTTTATCAAGGCAGGTCTGGAGAGACGCGTCTACACAGATCTTGTATTCTCTCGGACCAGGCTTTGGTAGTCTTATCATGATGGCCAGTTACAACCCATTCAAACACAACTGTCACAGGTGAGTAACAACTCAATGAAACAACATATCACAGGCGAAATTGAACTTCAAATATACATTGAGATAATAATATTAAGAAAATTACTACAGCAAAATATAGCAGCCACTAAACCATGACCCCCCAAACACCCACCCCCAAAACAGGAAAAGAAAGTAATGATGTTAATTGTGATCGTTTAGATCAGTCACATTCTGGTCGGACACCCGGCGAGATCGGATGAATTGTCAAGGAATAGCTTGCTTGAACACCTTTGGTGATGTAAGCACGTAAATTATTTTTCCAATCCATTTCATAGTGACAATTTGGCCAAGACATCGTTTAATCATATAAACTTGCTATCTTGTAGGTACGACTAAATCAATAGAATTGTATCATTCAAAGTGAAATGTTTTGTTTTCTCCACCACAGAGACGCCATCATCGTATCTCTAATCAACTGTGGCACCAGCGTTTTCACTGGCTTCGTCATCTTCTCCGTCCTCGGCTACCTCGCCACCATCACCAAGCAGAACATTGAAGACGTTGCCGTTGATGGTGCGCATTGTTATCAATTATTTTCAAGCAAATTAGTATAAACCAATTGTTATTGATTGGAACAAATTGTAAGTTTACAGTAATATGGCTTACTATAGTTAGTTAGATCTACAATAAAATGGAATATATATATTTTAAATGTCGTATATGACTGACACTACTAGTAGCCTATACAGTAACCACCTTTCTTTATAAACCATGTTAAATATGTTTATTCATAGTACACAAGTATGCACGTTTTGTCAATCTATATAAAAACCACGTTATATAAACATTGCTGTTCCAGACGCAGTGGATGGTATGAATCATAAACAGCGTCCTGGAGAGGCGTCTGTTATAATAGTCAGGCTCTGAATGTGGACGATAAACAACATGGCATGACCTAAATATTGTTTCTTCATAGTACCAATTTATATTCTTTTGAACTTGTACAGCGTGTATAAAAGCGACATTAGATAAAATTAATATTGTTTCTTCGTAATACAAATTCATGTTCTTTTGAACTTGTAGAGTGTGGGTAACTTGTGCAGAGATTTTAGGAAAAGAAAATAGTTTATAATTACAAATGTTATGATTTTCACAATCTGCGTTTATATGAGAAACGTCTTTAATAGGACCAGGGCTGGTGTTCATGGTGTACCCAGAAGCCATTGCGCGAATGCCGGTGGCGCCGCTGTGGGCGTTCCTCTTCTTCTTTATGCTAGTCTGCCTAGGTCTCGACTCGCAGGTGAGAACAACTAAATTTACAGAAACTATTATATTCAGTAAGAATTTTGAGAATTTTAAAATTCTATCTGCAATGTTATTGGAAATTTTAAACATATATGTATGATACCGGAATTGTTTTTAGTATTTATTAATTGTATTGTAAAATTATATAGTATTTATTCATTGCATTGTATTAATTATGATACACTTTTTATTTATTATATATATTAAACCAGACCTTTAAGCTGAATTATTTTAAAAGAATTATTTAATTTTAACATGGAATGAAACCCAATAGCTGATCTTATATGTTTTTGGTATCAGGGGGTCGTTAAAATGTTTCTAATCTAATTGAGAATGTTACAGACGTTTTCCTATATCTATATTTAAAGTGACACGTTAAGTTACTAGTGCACCAACATGGATCTTATTTATCACACCACATGACTATTTTGTAGAGTGTAAAGTTTTATTTCTGAAATGTTATTTTTCATATTTATATTTATTGTTTGAATATTTAATATATATATACTGGTGTATATTTATTCCTTACTTTAATAAAAAGAAAATCTAGTATTTGTGTTAAACTGATACTGCTTACAGTTTGCTATGGTGGAATCTATAATCAGTGCAGTGATTGACGAATTCCCGCACGTTCTACGTCAACGGCGAACCATGGTGGCTCTCTGCGTTCATATAATTGGATTTGTCTTGGGGCTGTCTATGGTTACAAAGGTTAGGTTAATTTGTTACTAATTTACATGCTTTAGGATTAACGTTTTGGGTCTGTCTATGGTTAAAAAGGTTAGGTTAATTTGTTACTAATTTACATGTTTTAGGATTAACGTTTTGGGTCTCTCTATGGTTACAAAGGTTAGTTTAATTTATTACTAATTTACATGCTTTAGGATTAATATAGAGATCGTGTATAAGACAATTGCTAAACGGCAGGTTTGATTCGTGTATGTGAGGTGCCTTTCTTCTGAACAAATCGCACACTATGTCTACTTTACATTCAAATACAACCGTTTAGTGACGTCTACCATATTTTCCTTATTCATTTCATCAACAACGCCATGGGTTTAATTGTACTATAAAAGCACATTGTTTAAGCGTTACATGTAAGGAATATACGATATCCGTTGTGTTTATATATTATATTGGTAAATGCAATAAAATGCCTCCCGTGTCCCCCCTCGTCGGACTGTTCCGTCCTCTCTGCAACTGGACAAAGCACCATCGACAACTGGAGAACCTTCTATAAAGGGAAACCGTAAGGTGGACCCTTCTGTGACATTGTTGCAAGGTTTGCCTTCCCCATCTAGCCAACTCGCTGGGCTACTGTATAGGGGTTTTAAGTATTAAAGGGCCCTTTTAGGACTGCCTTTTAAATTTTAGTTTAGCCCTTTATTGTTTATTCTTTAGACCAACCCCAACAAATTAGGCAAAAATCGTTACCGTAACACTAAACAACTTTTGACAAAGCTCACAGAAAACTTTTTTTTGCTAAAACATTTTTATAAGCAGTTTCAATAAATATATATAAATTTCATAGCCTCCATTTCCCATGCCCCTATCTTCCAATGGGAATGTCCCATGGGCCTGACCAGGGGCTGCTCCCAATGGGATCGTGATTGAACAGTTATCTGATTGCAGCACGTAAATACTTGTTCCTACTCCTATAAAATGGGAAGAAAAGATTATAACTTTAATAAAAAGAAAAATATATTCCCTACATATATAATTAATTCATTGTTTTGTTTAAAGCTTGACGTTTAACGCTTTGTATTTGACGTTCTGTTTCAGGGTGGAATCTGGGTTTTGACGTTAATGGAGGGATACTCAGCAAGCTATTCGTTAATGTTTGTCTGTTTTTGTGAACTCACAGCGGTCATCTGGGTATATGGTGAGTACGTCATATGTTTCAGGATCGTAGCTAGTCGTATCCTTGAACACTGGTGGGCATGAACAAAAACATAAGAAGAAAATAAAATAAAACATGTCAGCACCGTAGCTAACCGTATCTTAGAACATTGGTAGGTATAAGCAACAAAGAAAAAAACAGGAAGATGAAAAGAAATAGAAACAAAAAGAAAGTAAGCATAATCAAGCGTTTGCCTTGAGTGAGGTTTCCAATGATATGAGAACAGCAGCCCCATACTTTTCTCCAAAACTAATCTTGTGTAGCACAATATGCCAAATTGGTGACATGACATCTGTCTTGACATCTAAATACTAGTTATTAGCACGCTCAAGATAGTCATATTGTATTTTTTGTGAATATTCTTTGATTTTAGTTTTTTACATTGATGTAATTTGAGTTGTTATTAATAACGTGTGCTTTTATCGAATTATTATTCTGTTGAAGCACGTTGATATAGTTGACTAAAATGTTTATTTTACTTGCAGGACTAAAACAGTTTTGTAGTGATATTGAAATGATGATTGGATTTAAGCCGAGTTTTTACTGGAAAGCGACGTGGCTAGTGATTTCTCCTGTTTTTATTCTGGTAAGTATGTACAGAAAAGTTACATGTCTAGAGTTTTCTTCTGGTTTTATTTTAGTAAGTTTTTTTTATTAAGACATGTCTAGAGATTTCTTCTGGTTTTATTTTAGTAAGTTTTTATTAAGACATGTCTAGAGATTTCTACTGGTTTTATTCTGGTAATCTGATGTTTTATACATGATTTACAAACTGTCCTAGTACAGTCAAATAATCAACGTATCTTGTTTTAGTTGACTCTTTTATCTTGAAACTACATGTAAACGTAGACGATGACTGCTTAAGCTTGCTTTTTATAAAAATAAATGCATATATAATAGGGAAATATAACTGATGAAACTCCTGCATCTGAATCAATTATAACTGAGATGGTATGCTTCTCCATCTTATAACTTTGCATCACTTATACGTCACCTCAGTAATCATTTCACTAATTACATGGTCACCAATGTGTAACCTTTCATGTACACTCAGTCAAATGAAGAGCGTTTAAACAGGGCATAAAAAGCCGTTTCTTTACATATTTTCAAAGATATCATATGTTTAATATAAAACATATTTTATATACCACCGAAGAACCTCTGATAATCTAATTCCGTCAAACACATTTACTTTTATTTAGTGATTAACTACTCTTCGACTATATTTCCAGACAACATTTATGTACTCCCAATGATTTATTTTCATTAATTCTTAATATCCATTTAATACATTTTATCTATTTAGCACATATGTATTAGTACTATTACATGTACATGTACCTAATTATTTAACATAATTATTCTAATTATGTAGTCATTAAAATAGAATCACATTATACAACGTTCTTATACAAACATTTTCTTTCTGAATGTAGATGGTATGTTTAGTATATTGTTATATTTCTCCATGTTGCAGGCCATGGTTGTGCTATCTTTAGTACAGAACGCACCAGCATACTACGGCGATTACAAATTTGAGAGCTGGGCACAAGGTATTGGATGGGCAATGGTGACACTTCCGGTAGCAGCAATTTTACTAGGACTGGTTATACAGACAGTCAGATATGGGGTATGTTATAAACGATCTGTCAATTCTTGTCAGGTTCAATTGTTTCTGTTACATTTGAAGTGGACAGAGACTACGGTAAGTGTCTTCTTAACACAAGAATATAATTATAAAACTCGCTCAGAACGTGGCTTCATTTGAGGGGGTGGTGATGGTGGTTATGCAGTAATATTGAAACAATATTCAGGGGCGGATCCAGGATTTTCTAATAGGGGGGCGCAGATGTGAGGGAGTTGCCGTAGATGCGATTTCCTGCAACATTTAGAGTAAAATATAACGTAAAAAAAGTTTGCCGAGAATAGGGGGGGTCGTGCGGACCGTGCGCCCCCGCCTGGATCCGCCACTGATATTGACACCAGCTAATGGGAATTTTCCTATTAGTTCCAATTGAGAGTCATAATTCGAATTCCATCAGTGGAGGTTGAGATTTTAAATTATATTTTCAGTCTATAAAGAAAGCCATAAAGCCTAGTGCAGACTGGGGACCAGCGGAAGAAGAGTACAGAACAGACAAGTACGCACAGACGAACGCCGGATTTCAGTCGGACAATGACATCGCGATCATAGACAAGACAACACCTGTGTATTATAAGAATGACGAAGTTCAGTTTTATGGACGTAATGATGGTGTTACAAGAATGTGATTCAAACTGGAGTTGAGTGTATTCATTGGTTGTCACCATGGCTACTTCGTAAAATGTGTTGCTAAAAATATTCAAAATTATAAAACTGCACCATGACATTAGAATCTTAAATGCTAAAACTGTAGCTCAAGCGATGCCCTTTGTTATTGTGTTCAAAACCGTATCTCTGTACAAAACGAGTCCAAGCTATCCGAGCTTCTGCAAACAGTTGAGAACATTACTTTTTTATCATTGATTTGTTAGTGCAGAACTTTATATTTCCTATATTTCACTAGCACTGAGTTTAATAGTTGTATCGCTTCAACATGTTCTTAACCACTTTTATACATTGTTTTTCTTGGTTTTTCTGACGATGTGTAGTTATTTCAGTTCAAACAGGAGAATTCGTATAAGACTAATAGAGACGAGTAGCAAATCTCCAAAATGTATCATTTATACCATATTTATATTCACAGTATGAACAAAAAATAAATCAGAAACAAAATTATTTTCACTGAACATTGTCCACTTATTGAGCCTTCAAACTATTGATATTGATGCAGATTGGTTATTATGTTTTGTTAACATAGATACCAATCTGAAGTTGAGTGGGTACAGCAAGTAAAATACAGTGTTTGACCCTCAAACAATTATTACAACAAAATATTTTTCAATGGATTTGGTTTTTATTAGATATTCAATGTAACATATAAAAAGGTTATCAAAATTGACCAATGGTATAACATTTGGAATAAAAGGCTGTTTTTTCACTGGAATGAAAAATAGGTATTTTATGTACATGTAATTATTTAGTCTTTTCTAAAGAAGAATTGAAAAGTCTGTACGGTTTTAATATAACGTAAAGTAAAATATATAAATTAGTATATGAAAATATAGACTGAAATTTCATTATAAACAAAACACAGAAAATTGAATGAATTGCCATGTATAAATCGGCATTTTATTTACATAATAATTAATATATCAGAATATCTACATATATTTTTTACGTAAAATACACAAGACATAGACAATAGTTGTAAAAAAGTATTAAAAAAGAAATATATAAAACATCTTCAGAAAATAACCTGTCACAAAATTAATGGTACAAATTACAACTTTTTGCTTTGTTGAAACATTGCATCAAAATTTGGAAGCACCATTTTACGTTTACCCCATAAAATCCCCACATCACAATAAATGCTATTTTTCTTCAGTTGTAACCTCATAGTTACAATCTAAAAAAT
Source organism: Cyathermia naticoides (assembly GCA_033042655.1). Taxonomy (NCBI): domain Eukaryota; kingdom Metazoa; phylum Mollusca; class Gastropoda; order Neomphalida; family Neomphalidae; genus Cyathermia; species Cyathermia naticoides. The sequence goes on from JAUTWP010100613.1 coordinate 7,471, forward strand.
GACAAATGCACATACATGTATATACTCCTCAAATTTAGTCAAGCGCCATTTTTTAAAATTTTCATGAAATACACCCTTTTTGACACTTTCAATGTGGTACGCATGAAAAGTAAAGTTTGAATTATTTAACGACGCTACTAGAACACATTAATTTTTTTGGATCTTACACGTGGCTATTGGACGTTATTCATATGGTAATTTCTTTTGGAGGAAACCCGCTGCCGCCACATATACTACTCATTCCAATAAGCAGCAAGGGATCTTTTATATGCACTTTCTCACAGGGCAGCACATACCACGGCCTTTTGATGATCCAGTCGTGGCGTACTGTTTAGAAGGAAAAATAGCCCAAACTGCAGATGTATCCACTGAGAAGAATCGATCCGACGGCCGACCGCTTCAAATGCAGACACGCTACTGACTGAGCTAAATCCCGCTCCTGGTTCGCATGAATTTAGTGACATTATAACTGCTGCATCAGTATCTACTGTGCATCTGTAGACGAGGTTAAACTAATCTCAGAAGATACGTTTTGTTTTATTGGTTTGCAATTTAAATACTTATCCCCTTTTAAAAATGTGGTCCTTAATAACTAAATAATAAATGTCTAAGATCAATGCTTATCAGTATAATACACATCAATCATGAGGTAAAATAAGTTCCATTGCAACGATGGAGAGTATTTTGTAGAATACATAATTATATGAAGACAACGAAAAGAAAATAATGAAATAAAAAATCTCATTTGTCAACGCTTCAATGTTTTTTGTAGTTTCGTGTGGTTAAACAATAATAATGTTCATTCATATGAACCATTATGTTTCTGTATTAAAACCAATACAACTTACCGAATGCTTCATTTAATTCAATATTTGACTGGCAGAACAAATTAATTCTTATAACCACATTCTTTCTTCTTCTGCGTTAAATACAATTTACACAATACATGTAATTGATTTATTCCATTTTGAACAGAACAAATTGGTGTGACCACATTTCTCCTCCTTCTTCAGCGTTTAACAATTTAATGTCTTCAATATGAGAGGAGGATGTTGACAAGACATTTATCGTCTCTTGGGAGTCATGGACAAGTCCTCAAAGTGTGTTGTTGGTAAGTGTCTTTAGTCCAAACGTTTCAAGGCTCGAGGATATTTACGGAATGTGATCTTGTGAGTAGTATCCACTCCTTTATAATGTAGTATCCTCCTGGGTAGGGTATCCGAAAGACCGGATGTCGTGCCCAGAAGGGGCGTGCTTGAACACTTTTGTGATGTAAGCACGTAAACGTATTTCCAGTCCAGTCCAGTCTAACTGTCTCTAACGGAAACCATTAAGATGTATACTATAACCACAGTTTTTAATTCAGTTTCTGTTCTACGGCGTTGAAATCATGAAAGGAAAATAACATATAATATAGATAATTTTGAAAATGTTCTATGCTAAATGACACCAAAACTCGACACATCAGAATATATATAATGCACTATGAAATGAGATCTAAATGGCTTTTTATAAAGGTTAAAATATACGAATGCATAGTACAACATATAACTGAACATATCTATAGTGGCTTTTATAGACAGAGAGTGATCTTTATAACAGGTACAACTTTAAATAAACATAGAAAAACATCTTTATCGATAGTTTTTGTTCCACTATAACTTTATCAAGAAAATGAAATAATGATTACCGAAAACAAAGAGATAATTTTTTTAAAATAAAATATAATTTTTTTAAATACTCTTTTAATATTATTTAAAATTGTTGATCATATTATTTTTCTATGACACGCCTTGTATGAAATAATTGATATTTATTAATGTATCGTTTTTCAGTGCCATGTCTTAAACACAACCACCAGATCTCTATTAAAATGCAGTCTGTTTAATGACATAATATAAAACTAACTCGTTACTTCTATTTTGTTATAACTTTTCACTTATGTAATGTGGTTTCACGTCGTCAGGGCTAACAAGATCATGACCGTTTGTCACGGTAAATGGCAGATCCCCACTTTCATCTTGGTATCCATAATTGATGGCAGCGTAGACACCCGTTCTGTCTTCTGGCAAGGCGGGTCCCCAAGACGGTAGTGGTTGCCATGACTTGCGCTGTATAAGAGATGTCATCATTAATATTATAATATTATTGGACAAGGACAGGAACATTTTAACGTGATTCCTATCAAGTCAAACGTTTTATATGAATTACACGCGGATCGAGACAAAGATGGTAAATTTGGAAATCTAAAAAGACTTTTTGGAACTCATTCATCAAATAGAAACAAGCGTACTCATAACACAACTGATATTAAAATAGTATGGCCTAATATCTTAATTCAAATTTTATTAATGTGATGTAATTATATTTAAAATTCAATTTTGTGACGGAATTGCAGAGAATATATGATGCAAAATCATTTGCCTGACAAGAAATTTAAAGTTAATTTGAATTTAGATGCATTAAATTATCGTTATACCTTTTGTGTTACTAAAAAAAGGTTTTGAAAAACATACACTGGGTAGATGGACAGAAATATGAGATATCGTCTATAAAACCTTTGTCAGAGTACGTAATTCTGTCACACTAGACAAAATCCCCCCTCTTTACTTAATAGACAGATGGTAATAATTATTTAAAAACCTTTGAACATGTAGCCTACATTTGAGTTATGAAGAAGGATGGAACAGTTTTCTTTAGGGATTTATTTATAAGCAAACTGAACTTATAATTAGCGCCTAAAAATACCAATTTTGTATCTTTTGTAATTCCGTCACAATGGAATTCACATTTAACGTTCAGAACAAGCTGTTACGGTATACGTCTATCTTGGGCTTCGGTTTTGACATCAGCCATATATCCGTTGTCTGACATAATAAATAGTATACTACTGCAAACTAAAATAAAATAAGAATGGTGTTTAACTTAGAAAGAACATGTATGAACGAACCGATCACCGAATAAAATGTTGTAATACTTACGAAACCATGTTTGCATACTTCGAATACAGCAGTGCCAAAAATCAGTAAGATGGGAATTGCGATGAACAACCAGCCTACAGCCTCACCGAAGTCTGGGTACGTATATTTCCCATACGTCAGTCGCACATACGCAACAGCCGATGATATAATGATGAACTAAAATAAACAAAGAATAGTTAAAATTACAATCTCTCCTCTCATTCTTAAAACACAAAAACACGTTAAAGTTACAATTTCTACTCTCATTCTTAAAAAATAAAGATATACGTTAAAGTTATAATATCTAAAAATTTTAAGACAATAACATGTAAAAGTTATATTGTAGCATGGCCGCTATTTTTTCAATTTATCTAACTGTGCTGGTATCTGGTGACATTCTTGAAGGGGGCGGTAACCTTAATTAATCATAATCTGGGCGAGACAAAGAGAAATGCATGGAAACTATGTCATTCAAGTATTTGAACTCAAGTTATCGGGACAATGTTCTATTGTTTTCCTTATCAACGGATGTCGTCAACTGCCATAAAGATTTCACCACAATGTTTTAATGAAAAAGAAGCGAATGATGACCCACTTTTCCCAGTAATAATGTCTTACACAGCAACCAGCTGGGGCGGATCCAGCTTTTCTGATGGTGTGTGTGTGTGTGTGTGTGTGTGTGTGTGTGTGTGTGTGTGTCCAAGACAAAAAGAGCACCATAACATTATGAAAAAGGCACTATTGAAAAATTACACACGGTTCACATGGACCATAATATAATTATAGTGCTACAGCAGGGACGCTGGCAGACGTATTCTACAGTAATAATAATTTAAAAAATTAAATAAATGTGTAAAAAACCTAAAAATCTTACATAAAAGGGGTACTTCTCAAATTTGAGGGGTGGGGGTCCGGACCCCTTGGACTCAACCCTAGATCCGCCCCAGACCAGTGTGTGTTTATTTGACATACATGTACATGTTTATAGATTGATAAAAACAGGAACATTGCGATTTACAGGCACGAAATGGTAAAAAAATCGCAGTTATTGGTGCTTTAACATAAAGTATGTAACAAAAATATTTCCTAGTTTAGAGGCACAGCTAAAAAAAACCCCAAAAAACAAAAACAAATATGGCTTATTTAATTAAAATGCATAGTTTGGTTAAACACTCTTTAAACCCTCAATTCAATATAAAAAGTACAAAAAAGAACAGAAAGAAAAACAATCATGTTTTGACAACTAATATCTAATGTGTATTTAAAATCATTTCTATTGTATGTACCATACATGTGTCTTAAAATCTGTATGTCGCCACTGATTAAACAATAATATAATATTGTAGTTAAACACCGTATGATTGACACCTAATAACCGCCGATTAATCTATTTCATAATAAATAAGAAAATAAAGGTCCCAATAAATACTGAGGGTGGTGCATGGTGGGGATTCCTGTCTCAGACGCGGTAGATGGGTAAAACCATAAACTGCGCCTGCGAGAGGCGTCTGCTATAACAGCCTGGCT
>JAUTWP010100724.1:0-11953 GCA_033042655.1 Cyathermia naticoides
CTTGACAGATATTCTAAAACTGTTCACGTCACTATTTGAAGAAAATTAAACTCTGTTTCTACTGGAGAAATATTTGATTTATTTTGGCCAAAAAAAGGTTTTTATATAAAGATTACAAAAACACTGACCTTAACTCTCGTTCTATTTTATTTAACCCCTTAAAAAACAAATATGTTAAAAACAAAAGTAAAATAATTGCATACAAGCTTATAATCAAACGCTCATATAGTCTTTAATTTTTTTTTCGTGTGCCTACATTTATTTTATTGTGTAATTTTGACCTGCAGACCAACGCGGTCTATCTGCATGCCAGTTTCGATAACCGGTTTTCGAGTCCCCCCGACATGACTTGCTCAGAAGAAATCATGTAATTGTTAATCTAGCAAATTGGTTTTTCTAATGATTGGTCTTTCGCGGACCACAGACGTCAATGTTTCAACCCGCTAGATCCCTAAATCTATGATAATTGGCTGTTGCTCCGTCCTTCTCATACATAAGTTGAGATAGCCACATCGTATTAAACAATCGATTACATCGAAGTAATCCCAACCTGTTCCAACATACAGCACAGTCCGATTTAGATAAGAAGGATATTGTTTATTTTACAACCGTTATAACCAGACCCCGATTTTGATGAAATGTCATTTTTTTCCCTAATATTTTCCGCATAGTAAAAAGCTGATCCGGTGGTGATCTATATTGTCAAAATCCACACTGATGCTCCCCAATTATTTATTCTGCATATGGCATCATTTTGATTAAAATTATTTTAATCTTTTTTTTGTTGTTCTTAAAATGTTTTACGATACATCACTAAAAATGTAAAAAGCATAAAGGGTGTTTTCACTCAAAAATACGTTATAGAAATAAAATTATATTATTTTAATCAATTTTTTTAATACCGTATGTTACAGTATATCACTAAAAAATTTTTTTTTTAAAAGGGGTTTCACTCAAAAAGTTACTATTAGTTCACTAAATATTTTAACAGAAAGTTTTGTTTTGTTTTATTTAATGATGCCACTGGAGCACATTGATTGTTATCTTATTCATACATAAAAGATTATGGTAATTTTGACACATTTCTTTTAGAGGAATCCTGCTGCCACCACATAAGCTACTCTTTCTGGTAAGCAGCAAGGGATCTTTTATATGCACTTTCCCACAGACAGGACAGCACATGCCACAGCCTTTGATGAACCAGTTTGAATAGAAAATAGACCAAACTGCAGATAGGTCCACTGAGGACCGATTGAGCTATTTCACACTCCCACTGTTATAGGTATGCTACTTCTCACCTCTCAAGCGGTGAGGTGGGCAGGTAATTTGGTGATCGTGTGTAGTTATGAATGAAGAAATAGCTAATTTGCCATGAATGGATCACAGGATATGATGTTTTGAGACGAAACATATCTGCTTCCTGCGTACAAATAAAGCCATCTAGGTAGGAAGCCGGTTATAAGTGAGTGTGAATCCTTCACACCTACTCCCCAGGGAGCTAATATTGATCCCATTTAGATAGTCTCATAAGATGTTTTTACAATTCTTCAAATGTTGCTGTAGCTCTGTAAACGAAACTCAAGCTTTCTGTGAAATCTTCATACCTCATAACGGTAATTTAAACCTCATCATCTTGCCTCACACATCTGGCTAATTTTTCAAACAGTCTATCCTATTATGCGAAAACGTTTTCCGTTGCTAATTCGCCTTGCAGTTTTGCAGCAATCATATTTTGTGAAGATGTCTAAACACTGTGTTAAAAACGCACCTCCCATGGAGCCATACGAAGCTAGAACTGTGCCATTCATTGCGGTGCTTTACAATATTCAAATCTCCTACATCACCAAAAATGTTAATAAATTTACCAGGTTAATTAGAAACTGCAGTCATAAAGCTGGGGTATATTAAGTATGTAATATATTTATCAAAATCACTATTTTGACATAAAAATTATATTTAGTATGTAATATATTTATCAAAATAACTATTTTGATATAAAAATTATATTTAGTATGCAATGTATTTATCAAAATCACTATTTTGGCATAGAAATTATATTTAGTATGTAATATATTTATCAAAATAACTATTTTGACATAAAAATTATATTTAGTATGCAATATATTTATCAAAATCACTATTTTGACCAAAAAATTTTTTTGTTCTTTTATAAAACTGGTACAGTGGACTCTGTCTAAACAAGCATAATATGTACAATGTCCAATAGCCAATGATAAAATCAATGTGCTCCAGTGGAGTCGTTAAACAAAATAAATAAACTTTACCTTTTTTCATAAATAACATTGCCTATACATACATGAATACACAAACACATACACCCTGACATACACAGTCAAACATGCACTTAATGGCCACCAGTGGGACCTGAAATTAACATTCATCATGTCAAAATGTCCAGATGTATGTCATATCTTGCTCTCCTGAAAATAAAAACATATTTATGTACCTAATGTACACATGGATTTTTTCATTTGTTTTGTTTTGTGTATGTTTTTGTAATGTATGCAGTTTATTTTGTGTTTTTGTTTTGTGAACGAGAAGGATGTAGCTCAAGCTGTAGCATGTCTGCATGTGAAGCGTCAGTTATTAGATCGATCCTTCTCAGTGGACCCATTTGCAGTTTGGGCTTTTTTTTGTTCCAACTAGTGGTTTGTCAGACAGTATATATAAAAGACTCCTTGCTGCTTATCAGAAAGAACAACAGGTTTCTTCTAAAAATATTGTGTCGGAATGACCATAATATTATGTTTGATGTCCAATAGCTGACGATTAAAAAATAATCAATGTACAATGTATTGTTAAATAAAACAAACTTTCTTTCATTCTTTTTTTGTATGTGTTTTTGTAATGAAATCTGTTTAACAAATGTGACAATAGTTGATCAATTGACATAGCATTGCCTGTCTTGTTTTAAAACATTCTGTCCTCTTAAGATGGACTATGTTGAAATGCAATCAGCCATCAAATACCTTATTTGTGCAATATTTTAATGCATTTTCAAACAGTCTCCTGTGAAATTCAAAACAAAGATGCCAAATCCATTACAGAATGCCCATATGATGGTTTCTACCATGGCTATATTTGAACAACTGTTCACATGACAAAATAGCCTGTGGACATTTCAAACATTGCTCGTCACAGTTTTGACGTTATTGACAGCTCCTTTCCGCTAATGATCATGCCAAATTGTTTTTAAAGACAGTCCGCTTCAACCCTGAACTTTTTGAAAGACCCCCTACAGGTCTCATCTCACCGTTTGATGTCGCCCTCTGACCTTTTGTTCTGTCTCGAGCAGTGGATCTTCTTTTGTACTATTGAATTTCTTAATTGCTGGTCTGTGTTCTACAGTGACTTTATGACTTTACCAGCAACAAGTTAGCAAGTGCTTGACAAATATTTCTCTGTACTAGGAGAACAGGATGTAGCTCAAGAGGTAACATGTCCCCCTGTTAAGTGGTCATCATTGGATCAATAATTCTCAGTGGACCCACTTGCAGTTTCGGGTATTTTCTTTCCAGCCAGTGGTCCACAACTGGTTCATCAAAGGAAGAAAGTAGCATGTCCGCTTGCGAAGTGGTTGGTCATTGGATCAATCATTCTCACTGGACCCACTTGCAGTTTCGGCTATTTTCTTTCCAACAAGTGGTTCTCCTGGTTCATCAAAGGAGGAAAGTAGTATGTCCACTTGTGAAGTGGTCAGTCATCAGATTGATCCCTCTCAGTGGACCCACTTGCAGTTTGGATCAACCAGTGGTAAAGAAGAGGTATTCTTCAATTTTAAAACATTTCTGGAACTCACCAAAATCATGACTGTTGTGTTGCTTTTACACCATGCGAGATTAATGGCTGTCAGTTGTCAGTTATTTATGTAATTAATTATTTATGTTTCAAAGTTTGTTTTATTTAATGATGCCATTAGAGCACATTGATTTTTTCTTATCAGCAGCTATTGAACTTCATTCATATAATTATTATGTCCATTTTGACACATTTCTTTTAGAGCAGCAATGGATCTTTTATATGCACTTTCCCACAAACAGGACAGCACATACCATGGCCTTTGATGATCCAGTTGTGGAGCACTGTTTGGAATGGAAAATAGCCCAAACTGCAGCTGGGTCCAGTGAGAAGGATTGATCTTCAAAGGCAGATATGCTACCAACTGAGCTACATCCTGCTCACTCTTAATGTTTCAAATAGAGTTGTGTTTTAACATTGAATATAGTACCTCATCAGTGATTCATCTTTTTCTTCTTCTTCTTCTGCATTCCCAAAGCCATGCTCAGTCGTCCAGTCCTGTTCTCACCAGGAAATCTGCTGTCCGTCGAAGGGATGCCGTCGGTCCCCAAAGTTTCTCGTTTAGGTCCACTGGATATGGCCAGGTTTCTTGTCTCATTCATCTTTTTAATTTTACATTATTTATTAAAACAAAATAAAACCACTTTTTTTTCACTTAAAATTAATTATTTCACTAGATTAAACAAATATTCTATTGGTGGAAGAGCTAGCATATTCAAGAAATTAAAGTATTTTATTTAATGTTCTCTATAAATACGTCTTGTTTTGTCTTGTTTAAAATGATTAAATTAAATGAAGCACAAGCATCTGGGATTTAATGACATAACACTTTAGTCAACTAATATGATAAATAACATATTGGTTATTTCCTAGTTAACAAGTTTTACAGTGAAAATTAAATGTAAATAAAAAATTAATTTAACAGTTTTGATTGTAATTAACTTTTCGACGGTCTTAGTTTCAGCTTGCATGATTTCAATCAGAGAAGGGGAAGATAACTCTGTCGAGTGTGAAAGATAACTCTGTTGAGTTGTGAGAGTTTTATGTCTTGAGTGAATTACAATTGATTTCAACATCTAGATAATTACACAAGTCTTTCAGTTTTGTCATGGAGATAATAATTTTGAGAAAAATGCTCACCTGAGGTTGTTGCCTCCAAGGATCAAAACTTCTTGGTTGGCCCATTCTCTGATTGGGGTTTTCCCATCAAAAACGGTTCTCCACAAAGGTTGTGTTATGTGTTATGTGGGATGATGCATATAAAAGAACCTTTGCTATTAATGAAAAAATATAATGGATTTTCCCTGAAAATGTTTGCCTGTTGGTCATTGGATCGATCTTTCTCAATTAAATGGACTCATTTTCAGTTTGGGCTATTATCTGTTCAAACATGGTCCATAACTGGTTCACCAAAGGCTGTGGTATAATTATGTTGTCCTAAATGTGGGAAAGTGCATATAAAAAACCCTTTGCTATGTGGCAGCAGTGAGTTTCTTAAAAAGAACATGTCAGAATGACCATATAATTATTTGACATCCAATAGCCAATGATTAAAAACAATTGATGATCTCTTGTGACATCATTAAATAAAAGAAAATTTACTTTACTACTTGCATAGTGTCAATTAAACAGCCCCTATGCTGTCTATATCACATATATTGTCATAAAATAGAAGATTCAGTTATCTAAACCTGAGATGAAAATATAAATTAATGGCTATTTAGACGTTTTACAGCTGAACCAATCAGTTTTCAGTTATAATTGATCATCGGAACACTGGTAAAGGGAACACTTCATCTTACATTTTGTTTGAATTATCCATCAGTATCAATCAACAGAGGAGCCATAAGTCATTAACACTATTCTTTGTTGCTTCCAGTTCTAAATTTCCCGTCCTGGGTAGGGTTTCCGGCAATGTTGGACATCGTGCCAAGAAGGGGCATTTTTGAACACTTATTTAGTGATGTAAGCACGTTAAAAAAATGTACAGTTCCAGTTCTAAAATGTTCCCAATATATTTTGTAATAGAGTTCTGTTTTGGAGTCATAATTTTCTGAATGGCCTATAAAACTTCAGAACAAATAATCTTTGAACTTCTGATAAAAGCTTGCACTTATATTGAACCATGAGCACAATAATTACTTTTAGTAAATATTTTTCTTTCTGGAAATTTTTGTATTTTTAGCATTGTTTTTTCACAGAGCAACCCTTTACCCGAGCGGAACAAATTAACATTTATTTCATATCACAACACAAGATGAATTCATGGCATTCAGACCTCATACTTTTCTCTAACTGGAACCGACTCAAAGCATATGCTTGTCAACTCCGATTGGTTGAAATCTGCATAGTTGTCACCTCTGATTGGCTGAAACCCAGGGAGACAACCGCTTCACTGTGTTCTGATTGGAACAACATGGCCGGCTCTTTGTTGGTGGAGGTATTCACATTTTACACATAGTGATCTCAGCAAGTATGTAAAACACACGAGGGTTCGACATCCACTATACTGTGTGTGGACATCACGTTTGATATTGAGAACAATTCTATTTGACATATTTATGTAAGCAATTTAAACAATAGAAAGTTTAGAAAAACAGGAACAATTGTATTAGAGGTGTTTATCTGTTTTTGTTTTTTCTAAAAGTTCTATTGTTCCAATTTTATACATAAACTTTATGTATGAAATTTAAACAATGGAAAGTTTAGAAAAAGAAAGAACAGTTGTATAACAGTGTTTATGTATGGAATTTAAATAAAGGAAATAGAAAGTAGAAAAATTAACAAATGTATTTGATGTGTTTGGTGAGCTAAGTTAAAATAAATATCATTCTGTATCCAGAAGTTGTTATTTTTATGTCAGCTATTATAGTGTTTTTGTTTTCATTATTGTTTCCTGTGGGTGGTATTGGCTTGTCATACCCAGCTCAGTATACACATGCTTGGTGCACCATGAGGACAAACAAATACTTGAACTATTTCATAAAACAGGGGATGGGATCTAACTCAATCAGTAAAGTGCTCACCTGATGTCATTGCATTGAAGAATCGAACCTTGATTGCTCCATGTTTGGGTTTATTCCCATCCCAAACAGTGCTCCACAATTAGACAAAAGGTGTGTTATGTGTTATCCTGTATGGGATGATGTATATAAACAAAATCCCTTGCTATTAATGAAAAAATGTAGTTTCCCCATAAATCTTTGTCAAAATCACATGTTTTACGTCCAATAACTGATGATTAAAAAACAACAATCAATGGTCCTCTAATGGCATCATAAACACACTTTGTTTCCTAAAACAAGACCCTATTAGCAATGTGTCATTATGTTTTGAAAGCATTGTTCTGCCAAATGAAATTACATAAGCTAATGTCAGAAGAAGTATGTATAAAAACAAACACACAAAACTGCACCATCTATCTTCTTCACTTCTCAAGTTTGACATTTCTCAACTGGAAAGCCATCTGAAAGTAATTCTCCACCAATTGGTCAGCTAATGGTCAATGGATAGGATTTAGCCTTTTTCATTTGATTAGAGGGAAATGATGGAACATGACACTAAGTAATATAAACAGATTTTGTGGTTTTAGATGTAAAAAGAGTATCCATAGCAACATTTTTAGCTTATGGTTTTTGTGTGTACCTGCACTTGATTTATTGATTTAAGAAGACTATAGAATCTATAAATATCACCAATGGATCTTGTTAGCAGAGGTGAAAAAAAGAAGATTTAGTGATGCCATTAGAGCACATTGATTATTTAATCACTGACTATCGGATGTCAAACATATGGTTATTCTGACCCAGTTTCAGTAAAACCATTACATTTTTACATTAGTAGCATGGGATCTTTTATATGCATCATTCCAGCCAGGGTCACACATACCAGAGCTAGGGTCCTTTGAAGCAACAAGGAGATGGATGTAGCTCAATTAGTAGCAGTCATCAGATAGATCCTTCTCAGTGAACCCAGCTGCAGTTTGGGTTATTTTCCATTCCATCCAATGCTTCACAACTGATTCATCAAAGGTCATTGTATGTGCTGTCTATGGGAAAGTGTATATAAAAGATCCCTTGCTGCTTATTGGAAAGAGTAGACTATGTGGTGGCAGCGGGTTTCCTAAAAAAATGCCTCAAAATGACCATATGAATCACATCCAATAGCCGATGATAAGATAAAAATCAATGTGCTCTAGTGACATGGTTAAACAAAACAAACTTTACTCCTTTTTTTAAGCAATGACATCAGGCAAGCACTGTACCAATTGAGCTAGATCCTGTCCTGGTTTTTACAGTTGGCTGTAACTTAGTGTGGTTCACTTTAATTGGTTGTGGTGCTGTTTATTATGTTAGTGAGGTTCACTATTGGTAGTTTGTTGTAGTAAATGTTTTAATTAACTGGTGACAGATGCTGTTTTCACTTGAAGGTCCTATAACCTAATAACTACATCATGGAGCGAGCTAGAATAGGAGTGTTTGTTTGAAAAACATCTCACCACTAGGACTACCTAATAACTATCACAGAGAGCTCAAATACGAGTGTTTGTTTGAAAAACATTTCACCGCTAGAACTACCTAATAACTATCACAGAGAGCTAGCATATGAGTGTTTGTTTGAAAAACATCTCACCACTAAGACCTCTGCAGGCCATGGTTTCCCATCATACCTTCAATCACTGGTCCTTGTGTGTGCAATGATACCCGTCTGTCCTTGTGTTGTAATACATCAGCATGAAGCTGAGATGAGCCGGGTAATTACCTTCTCTGTACACCTGGCTTCAAGTCATTCATGAACAGTCTTTCACATACAATAGGTCATTTCACTTACATGTAGGCCTACAGTAGGTCATTTTATTGGCATTTTGTGCTATTTTTTCATTCCAGTTAGTGGTCCACAACTGGTGCACCAAAGGTCATGGTTTGTGCTGTTCTGTCAGTGGAAAAGTCCCATATGAAAGACCCTTTTGCTGGTTATTAGAAAGAGTAGCCTATGTGGTGGCAGCAGGTTTCCCCTAAAAATGTGTCAGAATGACCATAATATGTTTGATGTCTAATAACCATCACTTATTGTGAGCTATGATCTACAACAGGTTCATCAAAGGCTGTGGTATGTGCTGTCCTGTCTGGAAAAGTGCATATAAAAGATCCCTTTCTGCTTAAATTAGAAAGAGTAGCCTATATGAAGAAATATGTCAAAATTACCATAAATTATGTATGACATCCAATACCTGATGATAAAAATCAATGTGCTCCATTGGCATCATTAAATAAAACAAAGTTTACTTTATTGTGAGCTAATCATCTGCTATCATGACAATCATACAGAGTTATACAACTCCCTAATCATAATCATGATGATCATTATCTGACAATCTCCAGTCAATACATCACCAGCTCAACTGTTAACACATTCACCCATCTGTTAGATTTTCCTTTGTACTCAACTAGTACAATGTAATTTACACATATGTCATGTAATGTTTGTAATCTATACTATAATTACCCTCTACTGTATCTGACCTCAAACAGAAGGTAGGATGTCTGAGAAAATGTCATAATGATCTTTTCAAACTGAAATATAAATGGTTTTTTTATTTGATGACACAACTAGAACACATTTTTTTAATCTTATCATCGGCTATTGGATATCAAATATATTATCATTCTGACATATTTCTTTAGAGGAAACCCACTGTTGCCACATAGGCTATTCTTTCTGATAAGCAGCCAGGATTTTTTATATGCACTTTCCCACAGACAGGACAGAACATATCACAGCCTTTGATGAATCAATTCTGGATCTTTGGTGGAAACAAAAAATAACCCAAACTGCAGGGTCCACTGAGAAGGATTGATCCAATTACCAACTGTTTTGTAAGGCAGATAAACTACTGGTTTAGCAACATCTCACTTGGAGAAAATGTCAGCACTCATCGGTTCAATGAGCACCCAGTGTACAGTGTTCAAGACTTAATTTCATAATGATCTTTTCAAAGTGAAACATAGTCAAGCGTAAACGGTTTCCTTTTCTTCTTTTTAAACTAAGTACAAGCATCTATTACTAACAGGCAAGATCTAGGTTAATCGGTAGACCACTCACCTGAGACTTGGCTTAAAAAATGTTATCCCAACTTTTCATAGGTATGCTCTTTTACCCTCAGGTTTTGATAATGCACATTACGATAGTTTTTCAACAAAACTTCATAATGTGTAAACTATCATTCAATGTTCAGCAAAATGTTATCAAATGTCGATTTAATAGTGTGTATGACCACCATGGATATTAATACACCCCATAACACGTTGACGCACTGATGACGTAATAAGAAGATGAATAACGTTTACGCGTGATGTGTTGCCATTCCTGGAGACATTGTTTCAGTTGTTGGGTGGTGGCGTGCCACTGGCCATCCTCTAACCTGCTGATCCAGGTAGTCCCATAAGTGTTCAATGGGATTCATGTCTGGAGAACATGCTGAGTCATTTCAATATCTTTCTCCCTCTCAATACTGCTTAAACGTGGCATAACTTTGATGTGTTTTTGATTGCTATGTTCATGACCTGTCGGACAAGCTGTTTTATAGCAGTAGTCTGCACGTGGATTTTGTGCTACATTGCCCAAAGTTGTTTTTTCATTTAATTCCCTATTTGCATACAGTGTCAATTTCTTTCTAATTTTGTTCCCGGAAATATTGAGTTTGTGCATGGCACATGTTTAAGTAAAGTTTTATCAAATATTTATCATTTCGATGAAAGTTATTAATATTTTTAGAGTATATACTTTCTTTTGGAGTTTATAAAAACCCAGTTTTATTATAACTAGAGTGGACTCTGTCTAAACCAGATCCAAAGTAAAGTGTTTTTGTTTAACAATGCCACTAGAGCACATTGATATTTATCTTATCAGCGGCTATTGGACATCATTCA
Source organism: Cyathermia naticoides (assembly GCA_033042655.1). Taxonomy (NCBI): domain Eukaryota; kingdom Metazoa; phylum Mollusca; class Gastropoda; order Neomphalida; family Neomphalidae; genus Cyathermia; species Cyathermia naticoides. Next base: position 10,749 of record JAUTWP010100724.1, read on the forward strand.
TATGGTCATTTTGACACATTTTTAAAGGAAACCCGCTGCTGCCATATAGGCTACTCTTTCTAATAAGCAGCAAGGGATCTTTTATATCCACTTTCCCATAGACAGGACAGCACATACCACATCCTTTGTTTAACCAGTTGTGGAGCACTCGTTGGAATGGAAAATAGCCCAAACTGAACCAGATCCAATTGAGACTAACAAAATGTAATAGTTTAGACAAGAGTTCTGGTATAGACAGATTTCATCCATTATTACGGAGATGGACCGGACTTTATATTTGAAATTGTGTTGATTTACACAGAAATCTGGATTAAATTTTTTTTTAATAGTGGTTTGGAGTCTGCAGTATATAAAATCCTACTGTCATTGTAAATGTATGGCAACTATTTTTATATGGCAGCTATGCATACTGAAGATCGGTGTTGATCTGACCACTGAGTCAACAGATAACTGCTAACACATGTTGAATGGTTCAAAGTTAATATCTTTCTCTTATGAATTTCCCTCAATAAATCATGACAGTGTCACACTATGGACAACCATTTCACCCTTCATCATGTGTATGCCTTGCCTGTGCTCATACACCAACATCTGTCATAGTAATGACGTCTTTAAGAAGTGAATTTTACTGTATTGTATTCATCATTCATTGCCCTCTTCAGGAAGTGGCTGTTTGCTTACGTACATTGGCAGCCATTCTGTACAGGACCATAAAGATTGGCTGGTCAGTAGGTGGGTGTTTGGTTGGACAATGTGGATTTCATGGGAGTGGATATAATGTACACTGACCACTCAAGTTTCATTTCACATTTGATTTAAACAGTATTAATTGCTATCAGTTTGGGTTGTCCAACAATTTAGTTTCTGTCATATTTATTACCTGACAATGAATTGGAGTGTTGATGCTACTATAAAACTACCGGTAGCAGTAGCGTGTCCACCTGTGAAGTGGTCAGTCATTGGATCAATCCTTCTCAGTGAGCCAATCTACAGTTTGTGTTATTTTCTGTTCCACCTGTTCCCCACAGCTGGTTCATCAAGGATCATGGTATGTGCTATTTTGTCTGTGGGAAAGTGCATATAAATGACCCATTGCAGCTTATTAAAATAGTAGCCTATGTGGCAGCAGCAGGTTTCCTCTGAAATGTATCCTAATGACCATATGATTGATGTCCAATAGCTGATGATTATAAGATAAAAATCAA
>JAUTWP010100835.1:0-11951 GCA_033042655.1 Cyathermia naticoides
TATGAATGACGTCCAATAACCGATGATGATAAAATCAATGTGTTCCAGTGGCGTTGTTAAACAAAACAAACTTTACTCTCTTTTTTCATCTATTTGACCTTATTATTGTAACTTTTAATCACGTGACACTTTTTTTTGTGTGTAGAATTTCACGTTATGTCAATAAAAGAGCTATCAGTCATATAGTCCCTACTTAGCTTAAACATGCATATTATGTTATCCTCCGATTACTAGTTTTCGAACGGATATGTGTAGATCATGAAATATAAAAATTTAAACTTCAAATTGTTTTTCTTAACTGTAAACTGAGCATTTAATCCATGAACTGAAAACTGTTCCTTACAAAAATAACGTCCTCAGTAATATGTATGGCCATCATTACAAAGCTTGTCAACATCTGGTAGCCAAATGTTGCAGCATTAGTTTTCAAAGCAGCACTTAAATTTTACTTGCCACATGGCTAGTGAATGAAAAAATCTACTAGCCAACTGAAGATTTTTAATAAATGGTCACTACCTAATGTTTCCACATTTAAAGTACATGTATTAAATTTCTTTTTTAACAATTTAGAATGTATCTTGTACATTTGTTTGATGGTCACCACGGTCCATTCTTCTGCTGTACCTTAATTAGGACATGCAAAATGCACTATAACTCTGCACTAGCGGTCCACTATTTGCCACAATCGCTGAGTTATAATGCATTTCGCATGATGTAATTACTGTTTTGGCAAAATAATGGAACTGGTGGTCATCAAACAAACGTACATGATATATTCTAAATGGTTAAAATTTAAAAAAAAAGAAAAAAAAGACACTGCCACTTTAAATTGTGTTAGAACCACAAATGTTTCCAGTTCCAGAATTTTGTGTAATTTTGCCCATTCATTCAATCATCAGTGATTCATTGCCTATGCTTGGCATTTCAACATCAACATGATCATGGATTCTGCTCGGCGTGCCCACCTTTGAAGCATTTGGTCGTTGGATCAGTCCTTCTCAGTGGACCCATCTGCAGTGTGGGCCATTACACAACTGGTTCATCAAAGGCCATGGTATGTGCTGTCCTGTCTGGAAAAGTACATATAAAAGATCCCTAGCTGCTTATCGAAATGAGTAGCCTATGTTGCGGCAGCGGGTTTCCTCTAAAACATGTGTCAAAATGACTATATGTATGACGTCCAATAGCCAATGATAGATAAAAATCATTGTGCTCTAGTGGCGTCGTTAAACAAAACAAACTTTACTTTACAATAGCCACTGATAAGATAAAAATCAATGTGTTCTTAGTTCTAGTGGCATCGTTAAACAAAAAAACTTTACTTTACAATAGCCAGTGATAAGATAAAAATCAATGTACTCTAGTGGCATCGTTAAACAAACTTTACTTTACAATAGCCGGTGATAAGATAAAAATCAATGCGCTCCAGTGACATCATTAAACAAAACAAACTTTGCTTTGCATTCTGCTCAATTATCTGAATTTGTATCAAAATAGACAGAAAGAACAACAGTTTGGAAATAAATAAAAATTCTTGTCTCAATTTTGTTTTTCCAGTGAATTGGAATTTGGTGTAAATATATCAATTAATTATTCAATATGACAAACAATTATTGTTACACATATATGTGCGGCCACCATTTCCATATTTACTTTCCAAAACATGCAAAAGAAAATTGCCAGATATGATCTTATCTGAAGTTCATTATAAATGCATCTCAGCCAATTTGATATACTAGTAGTTCATAAATAGGTTAATTCCATGTACTAGTATATAATATAAAACAATAGATTATATAAGAATTTTAAAACCTGTATCATTGCATAAAAGATTGTTATTGACAAAGCAAAAATTGCAACACCATTATATTTAATTAAAGGTGCTTAGTTACAGATTTAATATACATTTACTTATTTTATCCTCATTTTTATAAATTACATTTATTTTACATAGCAAACCTCACTTTTGTATCACACAAGACGTTTTGATTAAGTTACAGTGGAGGGGATTCCATGTCACCCTGTTGACAATTAAAACTTGAATTTTGGAACACTTTACTATAGTATAAGTACAGAAATTACACCATCGGAACTCCTCGCATTTTTTAGTACAAAACTGATTACCAAAAAAAATCTTCTAATTGTTTGCCTTAAGTTTCTGATTGTTTTGTTTTGTTTTTTGTAGAGAGATAAATCCACCATCAAGAGGTCAGAATTGTAACTTACTAATCTCACAAAATGTTGAAGATGACTCCAGCTCAGACAGTGAAAGGGAAGATAACTCTAGCATAACCAATTCCAATACAAACAAAACAAAGTTACCTAACCCACTATGTCAGGGAAAAGATAATAACTCTGGAAAAAACACTAACGTGAATTCCATTGGGATGTCTGTGTTTACAAACCGTTATGAACAAGCAGAGCTTGCTAAAAGCTCAATTCTTGAAAAACATGTCCAAATGACAGAAAAACACCCTGAAAGGGGCACTAAGCAAGTATGCTGGAAGTTCAAAAAGGGCAAATGTCATATGGGTGGAAAATGTCGTTTTTTTCATGATCAGTCAAATATTACAAACTATGCATTGAAGAAAGATGATCCGAATGAATATTCAGATCATTTAGGTCAACATTCCTTCAACCCAGGACATTCTTTTGGAGCTTTTGTGCCAGAACCCGAGGATGATGATAATTATATGGCTGGTAAAAAGAGAAAGAAAAAGACTGGAGTTTCGGATGGGCTAGTTCCTCCAAAACAAGCCATGATGAGATTACATGAGCAACGACAATCAGAAAGACCATGGACAGTTAAAAACTGAGCTGTAGATAATATAATTTTTTATTAAATCGTTGTGTTTATTCATGTTAAACTTATAAAGATACTTATCAAAATTTCAATGCATGAACCTTTACTTTCTTCCATTAAATACATGGTGAATGCTTAAAAAGACCAGGATGACTGGCAACACATTCGATGTATCAAAATTAATAACATAACACAATATTATAAGGAATGATAATTATATAATGACAATTACAGGGCTCAAACTTTACAGCGGCACTAGCAGCCATTGTTGTATAAATTGCCATAGGCAAGGTGCTTGCTTCACTGGTGGCTGTTTTTAACCATTGGCAGTGTTCTGCTCTATCCTCTTAAAATTGCTGTTGTTGAGTGAATATATCAACAACAGGTTACTAGCTTGAAAATATATGAGTGATGTTATGTGTTGCCCTATTTAAAGCTAGGTGATATGCTGCATCGCACAAGAATGATATTCAGCCCTAATACCAAATTTGGTGTACAGAAAATATAATTGTACTTGTGTACTGGTCGGCTAATAGTATGGAAAATACATAAATGGAGGTCTTATCTCCTAATTGCATTGCGCATACTCATTACTTTGTCATATTCCTGGGAGCGGGATGTAGCTCAGTCGGTAGCATGCTCGCCTTTGAAGCGGTCGGTCATCGGATCGATCCTTCTCAGTGGACCCAGCTATAGTTTGGGCTATTTTTCGTTCCAACCAGTGGTCCACAACTGGTTCATCAAAGCCCTGGTATGTACTGTTCTGTCTATGGAAAAGTGCATAAAAAAGATCCCTTGCTGCTTATCAAAAAAAGAGTAGTCATGTGGCGGCAGCGGGTTTCCTTCTAAAAAGTGTGTCAAAATGACCATATGAATGACTTCCAATAACCGATGATAAGATAAAAATCAATGTGTTCCAGTGGCGTCGTTAAATAAAACAAACTTTACTTTTTTTCCTAGCAGTATTAAGTATTAAATACATGTATAGCAACATCTACAAGTGCATCCTGGACCTTTTTAACTCCTTGTTTTAATAAGGGATTATTTTATTATGCAATTTGTTGTCAGCAACTACCCAAATGCTTCATGGATAAACTTAAAATTAAAATCAAATTTTATTACCAAAAATATGAAGGTTATATATTTTAGATACTTTGTCAGTAATGATTTTGTTTGCTAGTCTTTGAAGTTGGCTCATATGTTTACTAAAGAAGTTGTCCTAGATTTGTTATTTACACATAGTTGTTATAGACTTGTTACCCTTTGGGAAACAGTTCATTGTGGCATGCCATGTTTTGGCCAGCAAAGCTAGAGCTCTCCATTCATTAAAGCAATTTGTTTGAGTGCATCAGCTAGTACCTGCCCTCTCAATCTGCTGGCACATCTCACTTTGTGCTGTGTGAGAAGGGAGGTGTAGCACAGTCAGTAACTCGACTCCTGGTTATATTCGGCTGCTCTCTTTAACCAGTCATACACTTTTCCTCATCGCTAATGTTGCAGCTTACACAATTTGAGCTTCTAGATGATTCTTAGACAACAATGTTGAGACATTGTTCTGACTTTGATTGGAATATATAATGTGGACATTCATATTTTGGTGGAAATAATTTTTATATGCATGGACTTTTATTATTTAAAGTTCTATGATGTTTATATCTGTTTAACTGTGTTGATATAGTGTTGTGATGAACGGTTCTTCTTACTATACAAGGACAGGCAAAACCAAATTAAACTGTTTTACTTCAGTACATGGGATAATAATTTTGTGTGTGTATTTAAAACTTCTACATCAATTTTTGTCGTTATCTTGTGAACCTGAAAACATTGTCAGACTGAAAGAAAACATTCATTTCTTTGGGAAGTACATTGTAGATGTGAACGAATTAAAACAATTAAATGATTCCGGAGGTAAGACCAAGGGAACGGATGGCAATCATACGGTTTAGGCGCAGACTAAGTGTTCCCGCTATTTCCATTACAGTTCAGCGTCTTGACCTGCAGAGACAGAGCTCAGATGACACTGAGACAGTGCGGGGACAAATTGTGATCAGTTTAATATCACGTGATCGTGGAGGTTCCGGACCTCACAATACAGAGCCAACTGTGATACCACCTGCTATACCATATGATCCAAATGAACTTCCTGAAGGGTGAGTAATTTTCTTATCGTTTATTTCTTTTTTTTGGTATTTAAATTTAAAAAAAAAATGTTTATGTTATTTTCTTTTGTGTGGTAGGATGTTCCTATTTGGCTTAATGGGTCTTGGACTCGGTCCTTTTGATGAATGAATTTGGAATCACATCATTTATTGCGTTTTTGTTATTTTGGGCTTTGCAGTTATGCTTGCTAAATTTCATTAATTGTTTAACTATTATTAAAGAGATCAGTTGTTAATAATGAAATGTTAAATATTTTGAAAATATAGTATTAAAGTGCTGGTAGTAGATGTGATGGAATTAACAAAGACTTATATTAGTTTGAAGGAGAAATTACATAATAAAACAATGTTTGTTTTTAAACAAAATGGTTTTATCTTTAGGTTTGGGATTTTACTGTTCATCAAACACATGATTGATATCTTTGTTGTGTTTTTCTTTATTTGTTATAATGCTAACGCTGTGAAAAATACAATATGTAAACATTCATCATAAGGCACTGTACAGACACATTTATAATCACATCAGCAAAAATATGACTTTACTGATTGGCTGATAAATGATCTATAGATTATCTTAAATTGGTGATGTCATACAACACATATTGCTTGTCTGATCAATAGGAATGGGACAGATCAATCTGTCACATCTCAACTCCTGGTTGTCTTTGTCTGCAAGGCAAGGAATGTAAGTATTAGTGTCCGAGGTCACAGTTTCATGTCACATATTGTTAGTCTTAATGAACCCTTATTTTAAAATGTATCTCATTTTAATCAATACTTTTCTGAAAGTAGTTGTCAATTTTTCCATATCGGCACTGTCTATGCAGTGCAATATTCATTTCAAATGCATTTGACAGGTAGAAGCTATATTGTTTAAATACAGGCAGTGATAGCTTTTTCCATCTCCAGATATGTCAATAGTTCCAATAGTTCTTTATAAAATATTTTATGAGATGAATTTTTTTTATAAAGAATTATTGGAACTATTGACATTTTATTAATAACAGTTTTAATGCAAAATAATTTTTTAGTTTTAATTATATTTTGAAGTTAGCACTGATAGTTATATGTGTATGAGGGTGTAGTGGGATGTAGTTCGAATGGTAGTGCAGGCTGCAAGATTACCAGGTTCGCATCACAAAATGCAATGCAAAATCTTGCAATCGCGATGCAATATTCCAACAATGATTCGCAGTTGGCGCTGCATATTGTAGCTAAATTGAATTCTCACGATCCTCTGCATTGAAACATTGTTGAAACGGACAATTCCCGCAACAAAAAAACAACAACATAAATGTGGTACCATTTTACTATAAATTTGTCAATGACGAGCTGATTTTGTGCTAGAAATCTTTGGGTCATGTGTATAAATAGTGACCGATAAACATCTATGTGCTGTACTAAGTCTTAAACATTGTGGCGTAACACAAAATATCAGTGTACAGGTCGGTAGGCCTTTAGGTGTCGCCACTTATTTCTGTTTCCAAATGGCTTAGAACAATCCATTTTAATTCATAAATGTTTTTTTCTTTCTAATAATAACAGCTATTTAAAATATCTTAGCACAGCATCGAGCTACTGCTTAAATGTCAAACATTTAGATAGATTAATTTTCTAAGAAAAACGATATGTATGAAATTAGGTTAGTAATGGAAATACCTCAGGCTTTAATCATTTTCATAGTACAAATTATCAGCATAAAAGCAGTATGTGTTACATCATAATGAAAGAAGCAAAGTAACAATATTACATATGATTATTTGCTTTTACTGAAGTCACAGAAAGGTATTTTTTAATAATATGCTGTTAATTATCGACCTTGACATTAAAATGCCATGATTGTAATTCCATTTTAAAAATTAAAATTTTTCATTAAATTATTATTGTGTGTACTATATGTGTGTGTGCGATAATAGAAAGTGAGAAATAATCTTTATTATTAATTACATTTATATTATTATCTAAAATATTAGATGGTTAATAAATAAGTAGGTTAGAACCATGTATCGAAAAACTACTTTTTTATGTTGATTTGTAACCCACAATACAATTGTTTGGCTATACATTCAACAAAAATAAGCATTTTTAATGAAACACATGTGTTTTATTAAATTTCACTTATTTTATTAAAAGTTCTGTTCAATTTTACATCCTGTAGGAAAACTGCTAATCAAAATTTTAAAAACTAGTTGCACCCTGTAGCATTCAGTCGTCGGATTAATCTGGATTGGTTTCCATTCCAACTTGTATGTAAGCACGAAAATAGATATAACTAACTAACTAACTGTAGCAGCAGTGGGTTTCCTGTAAAGAAATGTGTCAGAGTTGGTATATTAGTAAATATTATTAGTGTGTAGAAACATTGTATTTGTAATTGGTGTTTTTTGGCATTTTGCCATCATTAAATTTGATCATTTCTTAGTACAAAGGACTGTCTAAACCAACATTTGTCTAATCCGGATTTCTGTGTAAACCAGCATGATTTCAAAGTCCCATCCACATCCATAACTCTGGTTAAAATCTGTCTATAAAGGTATATGGTCTAAACTGGCATATTTTGTTGATCCAAAGTTAATCTGGTTTAGATTTAGACAAGAGTCCACTGATGTGTTATTTTACAAATTGACTAAGCCAGTAATTGAGTAGTTTTTAACATTTATATTAGGTGTTTGTGGTTTAAATTGAATATCCTTTAAAACACTATTGTTTGTGTTGTGGGAGACTATTAGAGGGTGAAATAAGTGTGGGTGAGTGTGCGTGCGTGCATAATTTATAGAACAGGTGCAGGAACAATAAGTTTGCTATTTAATATTGATGTTTTGTTCCCTGACAATAGAATTGAACACATTTGCTACTGCTAGCAACTTGGCAACTATTTATTAATGTACTTTGATAACCTATAGAGGTACACATACATGTAATTTGAGATAAGCCAGACCAATTCCACGTTATCAGTTATCTTTGAAGTAATGGGATTTTCCATGCAAATTGACATCATGTAATGACCGGATCCACAAGGTATTGCTGTTTTACAAAACATAGGGCTAAAATAACCACTAACAGGATGTGTTTTTATTAGATTGATATCTAGGTGGGGTTTTTATGCAGTCTTCCTGTATTTCTAACACTGTTGTGCTTGTTTCTATGGTAATTTGGCAATGTTGATACAATGATGGCATCTACAAAGAATCATCTACGACTTGGAGCTTAATTCATCCTGGACTTCTAGTAATTAATTTTATCCCTCCAACACCCCCTCCTCGCAAGCACCCCATAGTCATATATTTTTATATTTGAAAGGGTGATTTTCAATTGGTTGATTAATAATAAAATATGGACATGAAAACAACATGACATGTTCAGAATTTAAGATATTACCCATTTGCATGGCTGTTAACTGTCCGTCGTGAGATGGATTTCCGTCATGAGAGAAATTGTGTATTTTTTTTAGAAATGAATCGCTTCAGCCGTTTTCGGTTTCCGTAATGTCAAAACCTGATTGCTTAGGCCGTTTCCGTTTTCCGTATTTATACACCGAATTGGATCCGTTCTTTCATGGTTGTCAGTCTTACACCCCCTGAATCCGTAGAAAATATTGTTTTTGAGCATCAAAATAGAGCATATAATTATATGACAGAATAGCCCAGTTACCAAATATTATTTAACGGCGCCTCTGGAGCACATTGATTGAAACATATAATGATAATAGTTTATTAAATGAATGTAGCCTACTGTGGACAGTTTTATGTCCATTGAAGACCTATACGGACGCCCAAAAAATTACGACTTATTCATGAATTTTAAACGATTTAAAAAAAATTAATTGTTCTAACACATGAACAAACACCTAACAATTGTCCAAAATCGTCTTTCAAAAATTATTCTTTTTTTACTCAGATGCGAGGAAATAGCGTTTTTTACCCTTTACATTTGAAAAATGTCAGGGTGGAATGCCCCCGGTGTGCCCTCGGTGTAGGCACTTTGAAATTTCAGTCACAACATTTTACTTTAGTTATTTGTTATTTTATGATATTAATATAATTTTATGGTAAATATTGATATCAACAATTGCAATCTACTCTTTTATTATTTTAATATTCACCTGTTGAATTGACCAAGCATGTGTATAAAACTTCAATGTTTACTGAAACTGAACATACCAACATAAACGCCTACGATTTTCTGTACATTTATTTTGTTTCCATTTAAGTAACCTTTCTGTAAACATCATAATCCTATGACTTAGCTTGTTGCCCACAGAAATGTGGATGTAAATAATGGTAATTTTGGAGTTGGAAAATGGGGATGTGTTTGTAAAAAATTTTGTTTTCCATTAACATAATACACACATGACTATATTAAATAAATTAATGTTACTAATTTATCAGATATTTAAACTACCGTATTCTAAACTGACCACAATTTCTTTTATTTATTAATATATGAATCTTTGTTTATATGAGAAACGACATATATACCTAGGTAAAGGATACACATTATATTCTGGGTAATATGATAAAGTTGGCCACCACTTATGCTCATAGGTCAAAACTACCCCTAGGACCAGTAATGTTTCTATCTGAGCCACAAGTAAAATTGTTACCGGAAAAAGCTAAATATTGCCATTAAATATTTTTCCAAATGGTAAAATGGTTAAAATTGCGTACCCTAAAATTTCAGATTAATTTTGTTTTATAATGTTAAAAAGTTATTTACATTTTCCTGCATGACTATGTCATTGACATATATCATCAAAGTATCATTAAGTATGTAGTCATCAAAGTATCATTAAGTATGTAGTGTCTTTCACCAGTGTCACATTAAAAACAAACTATAGCCCACCCTAAAAGAAATCTGCAGGAATCCCTGACCATGAATAATAGAATAAACTGAATGTTCATTTAATATTTAATATAACAAATTATTACATAAAGTGCATCACAAACAACTTGTGATTGGTCGACGTTACATCACATGATATTCCCTTTTTTATCATATTGACCGGTCCATAAATCAGGACATTGCCCGGCCATCCATGTTTTAGTTAAAAATAGGTGTTTACTTAGCATTTTATAAATTAATTAATCGATGTAATAAAACAATTATGGCACTGTCATTTGGTCGATATTATGTTTTATGGAGTGTTTTTTTGGCTCCATAAAACATCATATCGACCTCATGGCCATGCCATAATAGTTTATTAATTAATGTTAAAACCATGTTATTTTGGGGTACAAAGTCCATGTTCAAAGAGCTACCTCTTGGTTGAAAAGTGTAGAGTGAGTATTTATGTAATATTGTATACAGGTATTTAAAGAACCTTTGAAATATGTGCATTTACACATGCACAGATATTTGTATACATCTATGTGATCTAAAGGGTTTAGATTTCTTGGTAAACGTGCTATCTTACATGTGCAGCTATATTTTGCTAAACAAATAAATGTGTTGGTTTAGTTTTGTGGTACATATCTCAGACAATCTAGATTACTGTGTTATATAAACAAAAAGTTTTTTATATCTGTGAATGAAATCTGAAAAAAAAAATCTTTCACCGTCAGTCGTTTTGGGATAGTGAAAATGTCTGGGATTTTCATCATGTACTACAGTGTTTAGGTAAAGCTGACTGGCTTGGCTCCAGCTCAGAACATCCACCGATCTATTATTGACACATTATACAACATACGGTGTGCAGACTGTGGTCTAATTGTGCTTACCATCACATAAAGAGCAGATGAGATCTGACTAGTCTTTGAAAAAAACCATTAGCAGATGATGAGTAACTACATATGTAGCACCAAGGTAACAACCTCGTATAGAGTTTGTGTAAACATCAGGGCTTCACATTTTAAAACAGTAGTCATAAATCTTGAGTAGCTCACTATTAATGTATTGTGATTATACTCTAGATGTGGCATTGATGAAATTAGTTCACACAAAAGATGTCTACAGGTGTTATATACACTTGTTTTTCATATTTGCTTTAAAAAAAAGAAGTTTTATTTAACAATACGACTAGAGCACATTTATTGTTTTATAATCATTGACTAAATTGAAATGTCACATAACTGACTTTATTTGTTATGCAGTTTCTTCCCATATAATCCAATTAATTTTACTTAACTGACTATAAAAGTTGTCATTCTGTGAAAAATTACAATAGTAACTTACAAAAATGAAACTTGGTTACACAAAACTAGACTTGCACAAATGACACAAATGAAACAATTATTATAAGTCTGAAACCTGAATTTTACTACTTGATCAACCCCAATTTGTTCCAAATGAAATCTCTGCAAGTTAGAAACTGTCCATAAATATCAATGGTGTTCACAATTCTAGCAATATTAGGATTGGGTTTGACCCCCTCACATAATCCTAACATAAAATCATTGAAAAAAAGAAGATATTTGATGGACCAATGTTTTGATATAACAGAAAAACAATTATAACATGGCCATTGCCCCCTCCCCTTCTGAACATTGTTCGGATTGTAATGCACATCGATGTTTGTGGACTGTCCCTTAAGCTACAGTCACACCTTACCGGATAGCATTAACGGACGTCCAACGGACACCAACATTTCCAATCCGTTCGCATGCGTTTCATGTCCGTTCGTTGTACGGTTAATCCGTTCCTTGACCGGTGATGTCCGGCGATGTCCGTTCCATCCAGTGGAAAGTTTTGTGCATGCTCAAAACTTTCCATCGGATGGAACGGACTCCAACGGACAAAGATGTCCGCTTGCTATACGTTTGTTGTGCACTGGTCATGTGTTTTGTTCGGAACTCGTCCTTTCCTCTTCCTGTACTTGTCAGTTCGCATTCGTTGATGTCCGGTGGACGTTACTCGTGGCCGGACTACTACATGACATGCAGTGGATGAAACGGAGGTGTTCCGCATGCTCAGCGGACGATTACCTGATAAATAACGCATGTGAACTGATGAATAACAGATGTACACAGGACAAAACGGACGACTTCCGGATA
>JAUTWP010100946.1:0-11946 GCA_033042655.1 Cyathermia naticoides
GTTGATGGTGATGATGCTTTTGCTAATGAGGATGATTATAATGATGATAACGATGATGATGATTATAATGATGATGACGATGATAATAATAATAATAATGATGATGATGATGATGATGACGATGATGATGATGATGATGATGATGATGATGATGATGATGATGAAAGTGTATATCACAATGCACCTCTACTCTTTATTTCAGATTGAGCATGTTTTATAAACTATGTGAACGTGATGTTCAGTGGGAAAGCGCAATTCCAGATCTGATGAAATCTGATAAAATCATATTTACGTTGTGTATACGTAACACTGACATCCACACATAATATAGCTGTCATACATCACGTAATTCATTGTCTTCTATCTAGCAATCAACGTAAAATCTGTGTTGAAATGTCCAAAACATAAACTCAACAGAATAATTGTGTTTATTATAGAGCGATCAATTAAAGTTTGTTTTTGTTTAACGACGCCACTAGAGCACATTGAGTTTTAACTTATCAGCGGCCATTGGATGTCAAAGAGCGATCAATTAAATTTTAGTATTTATCACCCTTATATGTTTAGGTACATTCGTATTTATTAATATAAACAACATTAAAAAAAATATTATACTTTATGGCACCAACCTCAGTAGACCCGTCTGCAGTCTGGGTTATTTTCTGTTCAAACCAGTGGTCAACAACTGGTTCAACATAGGCCGTGGTATGTGATGTCCTGTCTGTGGGAAAATGCATATAAAAGAACCATTGCTTCTTATCAAAAAGAGTAGCCTATGTGGCGGCAGCGGGACCATAGGTAATGTCCAATAGCCACTGATAAGATAAAATCAATGTGCTTTAGAGGTGTTAACTAAAACAAACTTTACTTTTTATATATATAATTTTATATTGCTTTGTACTGAAATTAGTTTATACAGAATCCATAAAATAAGTATACAAAATTAAACACCTTGATAATTAAATACTTTTTATTTAATATTTTACCATTGTCACTTTTTACAATAAAAAGAAAAACTGAAAACAAAATATAGGTAAAATAATTATTTAAAACATTTACTGGAATCCTAAAATCTTGGATTCCCTGCGATTAGGCGCTATTCATAATGTCAAACGTTAACGGGGCAACACTAATGGGATATATTTCCAGATCTTGAACGCTTGCATGAAGAGCTTGCAAGATTTGAAAAGAAAACAAGCGAACATGCGCCGTCACATTGTGACATGTTTACATTACCAGCAGACTATTCCATTATAACTGATAGATCAAGAAGTGCTTTTAAATCCAATTGTATTTGTCTTGCAATTACTTCTGATACGGCGTTTTACGTTTCCACTTCTTTCAGATGCTATCAGAACGCACAGTGGGATCGCGTTCAGGAATGACATCTTTGAGAAGGTTCTCTGGAGCTAGATTTGTGTATAGGAAAGCTTTCAAAATACGAACAGGATGTAGCGCCCAGAAAGATGGCATTGCTATAGCTTGCTGAATACGAGATCATTTCCCATTGCCAAGTCAATGGTGTTTAACGTCTGCAGTGAGAACTAAAAGTTTGTTTTATTTAATGACGCAACTAGAGCACATTGATTTTTATCTTATTGGACGTCATTCTTGTGGTCATTTTGATACATTTCTTCAGAGGAAACCCGCTTTGATGAACCAGTGGTGGAGCATAGGTTGGAACGGAAAATAGCCCAGACTGCAGATGGGTCCGTTAAGAACTAAGCTGCTATACAGACGCCTCTCACAGGCGCCTTTTATGACACACGCCCTTTACTGCGTCACATTGCCAGAACTCTTAAACGTTTTTTTATAATAAAAAAAACACACCCAAAAACCTTATATACGCGCTGAGAAGGTGGTAAATAGAGTGGTACTATATTTTAATACATTTTTAAAAATTATTTACTCCATTGTCTAATGAATTTTGTACTAAATTAATTACAATATTGAGACTTGACTTTCTGAATCTGTCTCTATTGTAAGGATTATGTTTATATTGCAAAATCATCAATTTATGGAATGTGCAGTTTAAGAAAAAGCATCGGTAAATTATTAAAATTTCTGAATTGTCGATATCATGTTTTTAAAGACGTTCGAGAACATTTTTAATATACATTGTGTCTGCCATAGATAATTCATTAACTTTAACTTTAACACATCACTGATTTTTTTTTGGAAATATGCATAACCTTCGACCACATTATACAGTCATGTATATGTATTAGTA
The DNA here is from genome assembly GCA_033042655.1 of Cyathermia naticoides. NCBI lineage: Eukaryota > Metazoa > Mollusca > Gastropoda > Neomphalida > Neomphalidae > Cyathermia > Cyathermia naticoides. The sequence continues at coordinate 2,231 of JAUTWP010100946.1, forward strand.
GGCCCTATTATGCTGATATATTTAAAAAAAGCGTTTAGTCACTTGATTTCCTTTTTGTGAAATGTTGATATCTGTTTAATCAAAACATTTTTGAGATTGTGTGTTATAAACAACATTCAATTTACAAAACAGAATTATCATTATTATTTTTTTAACTCAAAACTTTAAGTGGGCATGGGAAGCTGAACAGGATATTCCAATTTGTTAATCTGAAAATTCTTCCATCATCTAAAATATGACATTAATAACCTGAAGCTGAGAAAGTCTAGGAGTTGGGTGAGTCGGTGCTGTGCAGGGGAAGCAAACAGTGCATCTGGGTTTATACACCATTAGCATACCATTGTAATAGGCGACAAGGCCCTGTCAGATTCCTAATATGTTCGCATTTAGCTTCGTTCTACGCTTCCCGCATTATCTGACTCGCGAACGCCTTTGGTAGCCCTGCGAGCTATGGATAACCGTACGAACTGGCCCGTTCTTGCAAGATTACAAGATAGGAAATATCTCCTGCTATTTGATAGCCCATCTTCTCTTTGCTCCAAGAAAAATAATTTGTAATGAACACATAAGAAGTTGGTGTCGTCTGCCTGCTCATAATCGGCTGATTGCGCCGTCTGTTGGCGATTTCCGGTGGTGCGCGAGATGCTATCTGCGAGAGGGCGCTATAGGTTGTAGAACACCACGGTTCCTGAATGAAGACAAATTGCAATAAATTGAGAATCCATTTATCCCCAAATGGCTTCCTCTTAAGTTTGGCAGCTTGCAAATTGTCTGGCATGTTTGATCGTTCCAGAGACATTTCATATGAAAAACAAGCTTTGAGAAAAAATATTCAAACGATTTTATAGAATTCATTGAAGAAATTGTTATGTTAAAATATGCGTCTGCTTTTCATTATTTTGTTTTATGTTTTTAAATAATAATTTATTTATTAAATTTGTTATTTAATGATTTAAAAAATAGATATAATTAATTATATAAACCGTTAAAGTTAAAACCATCTAGGTGGTAGGCTACAGTGCTCAACCAGTAGGGAGCCAAATAACTCAAAAAAGTCTCAAAATTAATGTCTATTAATTAATTATATATATATATATATATTATTCATAATTAACTCTATACTTATTTATTTTATTAGTATTTTATTTTTTCCGGTTAATGTATGTATTTTTATTATTATTTATGCATACAGGTCATTGAAACATTGTTACACTATTGACAAATGTAATGTAAATGATAACACCATAACGTTCTAATTGTAAAATGAAGATTGCGGTAGATATTTTGACAATACCAGTAGACTGAGACTACAAATTATCAACATGATGATGCCACACACGTGTTAAGTAGTATGAAAACAAATCTAGTGATAAACGAATGTATTCTGCTTCTTCTATACAGTAGATGTCATGGTCGAATTTTTGATACGAATATATTTGGCAAACTAATGGCTTTTATCGACAACCATCAAGGGATATAATTATCACACAGCCCAACAACAAAACATTTTCTGGTGATTTAATTCTAAGATAATATCTATAATTATGCTGATTTAAAAAATGACTAGATTTTGTCCATCACATCAGGTTTTCGAGCAATGCAATATGCCTATTTTGGTGATCCATGCATTCCTATGATATGACGAGAGCCCAAAAATCATTCAGATGATTGCTACTTTTGCCCTGTGAAGGCTTCAATGAAAAGAATAAATACCATCTAATATATCCTAATCTAGATTCAGCAATCAGACCGGTTTCTCACTCAGATAAAATTCCTATTCCAATTGTCATGATCCTTTTAACATTAACAAAAAAATATGAAGATACTCCAACTACCTCTGTAATTAGATCAAATGCGATATCACTGATTATGATTTTGAATAGTCATAATGTGTAGGACTGTTGAATGCAATGGGTGAAGCCCATTATAGCCTCCAATGAGTGGAGATTGTTCATAGACATTTTAAAAATAAGTTTAGAGTGTGTCTTGCTTTACAATGGAAATGACAATTTTGCGATTCCTATTGGTGACACTCATTCAGTGCATCTAAAAGAATAATATGAAAACATAACAATAGTGCTGGAGATGCTTAAATATAATATTCATAAATGAGTGATTTGTTTTGACTTCAAAATAGTCAACTTTTTTCTTGACTAACAAAGTATCCGTGTTTTGTATAATTGTGGAATAGTCGTGCCAAATATAAACATTTGGTAAAGAAAAAGTGGCCACTAAGGTTAAATTTAATAGTAGGGGATAAAACTGTTGTAAACAAGCCATTGGTGCATCGAGTAAAGGTAATTTTTCCAACACTTCACATCAAAATCTGGTTTATGAAGCAATTTGAAACAGCCTAAAATAAAGAAGGTGATCACTTTACTGGTAATTACATATATGATTAAAACTTAAAGCTGGCGTATACCATGGTCTTCAGTTAAGAACAATGATGAAAGATCTGTAGTTCATTGACTAAAATGGAGGCAAGAACTTCCTAGAAAACCAAAAAATCTAAATATTATAATTTTCTTGTAAATGATTTACTTTCTGCAGTTGGGTTGTAACATGAGCATTAAAGTTCACTATCTCAACAGTCATCTGGATAATTTCCCCTAATATATTGGTGATGTTAAGCAAACACCAATATTAAAGGTTCTATGTTAAGAAAACTGAATCCGTTTTTGTTGTATGGATTAAATTTTTGCTTATTTAAAAACCTTTAATAACTTTATATCTCAGTATTACCGTTGTATATTGAAGTTCACTACATGCACAATAGTTTACTTTTGCATGCTGATTCTGATTATGTTAAAACTTATTTTTTTAAAAGAAAACATATTGGTCATAATCCCTCTAAAATGCATTATTTTCAAAATCTATATTTTATTGCTCGAAAACCTGACGTGATAGGCAAAAAATAAGTAGATTTTTTTAAATCGGCACCCCAAAATTAGGTCTCAAAATTAAATCATCAAAAATCCTGTTGGGCAGTGTTATTACTCGTACAAACAGGATATCACAATCAATTACCTTTGCTAAACCACCAATTACGGACCACTGGTCTCAAATGGTTAATCATGACGTTATTTTATGTGTTGTTTCACTTGTCAATCATGCTGGATATAATTATAAAATGATATATGACTATTAACTTTCAATAGTATATATGTGTGTATGTATGTGTATATTATGTGTGTGTGTACATGTGTGTACATGTATGTGTGTGAGTGCTTGTGTGTGTGTTTCTGTAAGTATAATGTACAATGTATATATTTGTGTATGTGTGGGTATGTGTGTACGTATGTGTATATATTATGTGTATGCTATGCGTTTTGATATTATATGTGTGATTACATATCAGTTACTAGTATGTTTTAATAAAATTAATGTTATGTCTGTTGGTGTGTTTGTATATCCTATGTATTGATATCTATATATTAATATATCCAATGTATTGATCTCCTATATATTTTGATATACAAATGTATATGTTTGTTAATACTGTACATAATTATTATGTATTTTAATACAGCTATGTATTGCTACCAGTACGGCAGGTAACATCATCTGTGCATGTTTAATATCGTATAAATAAGTTCACATTAGGCGGGCGTGTCAGATTGATTATCAGCTGTACCTGCCTATACACCAGACAGCGAACGAGTGTCCGACTGGTCATGCACTGGTCAGTTAACCTGTTAGATTGTTTACGCATGTCGACCGTTACACGACGGACGTGCAGGGCCTGCGGACATAAACGTTTCTATGATGTACACAGACGGGCAGAAGTAATTTGGCAATTTATAGTGTAATTTACTAATTCCCCAAGACGAGTCGGCAGACGGCTTGCTTCAAGCACTTGGCGTGGTCGAGGCAATGTGCTAGAACAGAAAAACGTTAACGTCCTTCCACTGCTAGCTGAGATTCTCAACGTTGCTTTAAACCTATCAATACAATAATGTATGTATTGTTTAGTGCTTCAACACTTCTAGCGTCCAATGGAAATACCTAGTAAGTCACATTTTGAAAAAAGGGGATTAATGTCAAAATGGGACATACTATGGCTATTCCTACGTAAATTCATTATTATCATTTCAAAAATGTTAACCAGTGCTTCAGTAGTACAGAGGGAAAATATAGCAAGTCCACCACATTGAAAGACACCCAAAGGTAAAACCTAGTAAGAGCACTACATTTGGATGAATTTCAAGATAAAACATAGTAAATCATAGTAAATAACACTAAATCATGCTATGTAACATATATTATGTTGGACTGCCTCTAAAAGGTATTTCAGAACAATTGATAAATAGTGTTTTCCACCATTAAACCTCAAAAGTATCTCAGTGAATCTTTATGTAAGGGTTAGTCACATATAATTATTATACCCATTTTTCTCGAAAGTGAGAAAAGGTGACTTACTATGTATTTCCATATGACGCTAGCCTTATTTAGTGATGTAGGCACGTTAAGAAAATTCCACTCAATTGTATTGTTTACTCAATCCTTTTACACGAGCCTACATCTACTGAACGTTCAAGCACGCCCCAATAATTATATGCAGTCTCAGTCTTTAAGGAACTTGTCCCAGAGTCTGAGATTGCACCCATAACGGAAGCATGTAGGCATAATTGTTAAGTACATTTATACATCATTTTGTTATACCAGGAAAAATACATTGTTCTTATTTATTTTTTTACACCCACCCTTTAAAATCATCGAGCCTCTACCCATACTCTGAATCTTATTCGGTTTGCCATTCCATCCAGTCGAAAAGCGTGGTGACAAAGTTTGTTTTATTTAATGACGCCACTAGAGGATGTTGATTGTTTTTAAATATTCGATTATTGGACCAAACATATGATCAGTGAGTCACAGGATTTTTGTTTAGAGGAAACCCGCTTACGTCACATACGCAGCATGGATACTTTTATATCGTCTTTCCCACATCAGGACATACCACGGCATTTGATTAACCAGTTGTGGAAAGGCGTGGTGGATTGAAATCAGTAGTGCATTAATTGTGGGTTGTTAACAAATATAAAGATCGAGTGTGAGTGTATTGTATAAATAAATAGTTAATATTTTCCTCAATGAAACATATATTATTACAAGCCCTATTATGTATGATATGACTTTATTTTTATTGTTGTCAAACGACACTACTGTGAAACCAATGCATCATTATTACATGCAGGTCTATAAACATTTACTCTGTTGGACTTAGGTCACTGCGATATTATGTTTTCCAAAAGGTCTTTATTCAGGAAATTGTTCATACATGCTAAATTTGTGTTATGCAAGTGCTTTTTTAATTTAAACTACGTGTAAATATTGTTTGACTCATAGTCAATGTGTTCTGTTCATCCTTTATGAATGAGTAGGGTATCTTTTATTTAATTTATACAATATTATTATTAAGTTTTATCAGTATTATTCAATAAATAAATTTCAGTGAACACTGTCTAACCAGATTCACTTGGGACCAACGATATATTCTGGTTTAGACAAATAGACAGATTTCATGCTGAGTTACAGAAGCTGGAAGGGACTTTAAAATCATGTTGATTTACACAGAAATGATGATTAGACAAATTTAATGCCTATTTAGGCAGAGTACAGGTATAAGCAGATGTCATCCAGAGTTATAGGAAGCTGGACGGGATTTTCAAATCATCGCCTCTCTATATTATAGTATTTAAATATTGCATAATTATATTCAAACAAGTATTCCACTTTCAAATTACACTCATGGACATTAAATTTTTAACAAGCAACGATCATTTCTTTTTCTATTATTTTTCAATTTTTAGAAAACAAAAAGTGGTATTTGAAAAAGAAAATAGTGAGGACCTTTCAGCGACATTCATCCACGTTGTTAGCGTGCCCGTCTTTGAAGCAGTCCGTCGTCGGATCGATCCTTCTCAGTGAACCCATCTCCAGTTTAGGCTATTTTCCGTTCCAACCAGTGCTTCACAACTGGTTCATCAAAGGCCGTGGTATGTGCTGTGCTGTCTGTTGGAAAGTGTATATTATAAAAGATACCTTGCGGCTTATCAAAGGGACTGGCCTATGTGGCGGCAGTTGGTTTCCTCTAAAAGAAATCTGTCAAAATTAACATATGAATGACGTCCAATAACCGATGATAAGATAAAAAAAATCAATGTGCTCCATTGGCGTCGTTTTATAAAACAAACTTTACTCTATTTTTGGAGTTACACTCACGGACATTTTAAACAACAATAATTTCTTTTATTTTAATTTTTAAAAACAAAAAGTGTTATTTGAAGAATAAAAATAGTTAGGAACCTTGCAGTGACATTTATCCACTTTGTATGAATATCTGTTCCGCCAGCTCTGCAAGTCTCTCCGCAGCTTATCGATACCGATGTTTTTCAACCAGTCTATCGGCGAAATCTCGCGAGATCGCGGAAAGACGGAGACCAACTGTCTGCGACGTCGGAAGCGGGAATAATATCATATCAAGATGCTGGGCATTTGTCCATTTTTTTTTCTTTCCCATTACCTTATGTTAATCGCTAAAAGAAATAAAAAATGAAATGGTTGCATATAAAACAATTTGTAACGCAACAGGGTTCTGCTGTTTTAACGCCTAATGCCCTGTTCACACAGAATGCGATGTACCAGCTTGGGTGTCCACACCGAGTTTAGGCAAATGCGTTAAAACAAGAAATCATTGTTGTTTAAATAAAAGTATGTACATGTATTTGGAACAGGAAATTTGTTTAACGTGCCTACATCACTAAATAAGTCTTCAACACTACAAGTATTTTATATTGCCCAGCCCTAAACTGAAAAAGGAAAATGTCTACATTTGAACTAAAATGGTAGCTTGTGTTTATCCATATCCACTATACTTTATAGATTGTTGTATTCTATTTGTTTAAAAATGCATTTATTTATGTAGTGAATTTTGCCTCGAGATGATATTGTCTGCAAATTTAAAATAATAAATATGCAAATACATGTAATTAAAAACAATAATAAAAATAACGATTTCGAGTAGCGTGTAAACTTTTTTTAAATGGCTTTTCAAAAATATAGTTGATGGCTCTACACGTAGATATCAAACCACTTGACTTGTTGATGAAAAATAATATAATTTCAATACAAAAGATATTTATTTCCAAAAGAAGGATATTGCATCCAAATTACTGATGTTTTAAAATTGAAAACGTCTGGGGAAAGTACTAGTATAATTTTGCCATCCACCCATCGTGTGTCATAATGTACCATTTTTATTTCTCCTCGCTGAATCAATATACTTATCGTCGCTGTAGTTGAAAAACGTCGTAAGTCAATTAGGGGAAATTATACAGGAGACAACAGAATTGAACCCTTGCATGTAGCAACTCTGATGTCTGTGATATAAAGTTTGTGTGAAGTATGTAATCAATATCTGCTTTGTTGGTGGTTTTTAAGTAGTCCAGGTGGTGGGGACATGAGATACGTTATTTTCACTTTAAATATTGCTAGACCAATAGTATAAAATATACATTCAATAAAATGAAATAAATACATGCTTTCGATCAATGTCAAATTGTTCTCATAAAAACAACAACAAAAACAAAACACCCATCCCCCTATAATAATACAAAATGAGTGTGTAATTAAAAATAAGTACATGCGAAAACATCGTATCTTTTGAATTATTGAGATAGGGATCCATTCGAAAAACACGGACATTATAAACACATCAATATTTGACCAATATCATTACATTCTAATTGTAAAAAATTGAAAATACATCATGAAAGAATGGAATAAAGGACTATCTATCATTACATAAGGTTTACAGTGAAAGAAAACGATTTAAATCGTGAAAATTGTTGGTCTAAATTTACTGATGTATATTTTGTAACTATTTGTCATTATTTGCAAGTAAAACATTGATTATAATTTGAATATGTGATATTAATTTATTATATATTGCTATTAAAAGATTAAAATGGTATAATTATCTATATGTTAACCAAATCTTCTTTCTCCATAAAATTTCCCATTTGAGATACAACTTTTTAGAATTAAAAACAAATTTAGTAATCAGAGTACAATATTTTCTCACATGACAAAATTCAAACTTCCCATTGGTTTAAAGGTCCAACAATTTCTAATTCGGCGGGGAATAACTAGTTGATTGAAAATATTCTGAAACATGAATTATTGAGTTACGACGTTTTTGAACTACAACGACGAATTACTTTACTTTCTTAGGGTAGGATAGGAAAATTGTTTAACGTCCACGTTCAGAGCCAGGCTGTTATAGCAGATACCTCTCCGGGGTGCAGTTTATGATGTTATCCATACACTGCGTCCTGGACAGGAACAAAACAAAATTGATACATCTTTCTTAAGATGACTCATGTTTTTACAGTATATAATAGAATATTGGTTCATAATTTACAATATGTTTTATTAACTTAGGAAATTAAAATAGTGTAATTAATGTGTTTAAGTTGGGACATTTTGGTAATAATATAATTTAGATCACTAATACACATTAATTTTATATCAAAATCGTGTATGCATTTTAATGCAATTAAACCATTAATGTATGGAATTATTACTGATTAACAGCATTATCTTGCATCTAGTACATTAACATATGTTTTATTATGTTTGTGGGAAAATATTTGCTTGAGTTCAAATGTATCACAATGTTATGAGCTACTGATGGATCAAATATGTCAATATTTTTAAATCGTCTGTTAACATTACTCATTACTTTTGATGATATAGCATCTTGATTAACTGGTTAACAAACTATTTCTAACTGACATTATACTTATTCTTATTCCAGGATATTTCTGGGAGCCAAGTGGTATGGGTTTCATGATCCTCAGTCAAGTCTAGCTTACTATGAATGGAGAGTTGGTACATCACCTGGTGATAGTGATATCTACAGTGTAAGAAGGTTACCACTAAAAGAATCTGCATATACCACAGCATCTCTCCCAACAAATAAACTGATGTACATCACTGTGAGAGCATACAATAAAGCAGGTACATCAAATTAATACTAAAATGTATAGCATTTAGTATAGTTTAAATAGCTATCTTATATTACCTTATTCGTAGTAACATTATTAGACTTTGATTGTTATTTGTGATTAATTTATGGTATACATAAATAAATTATATGTCAAATGCTATTCTTGTTAGAGTTGTGATTATTTAGTGGATACGTGAAATATTACTCAGTATTTTAACCGGTATCAGAGCTTTAACGCCGTGTCACATGACAAAAGTATAGTCTGCGACCCTTTAGACGGGATAACGCAAACCATTAAGGTATAAAATATACCAGTCAGACTAGTCACCGTGACAGTATTTGAAAGAAGACCAGGTCGATTCAGTTTCTTCTAATTTACATAATATTGGATTTTTATCATAACAATCCATTCAGAACTATAAATGTATATATGTAATTTAAGAAATGTATATAAAATGTAATATAATTAGACAATTGTTGTAATGTTCTTATCCATGTTATAAAATAAATGAAGAATTATTACAGATATTTTCATGTATGTTTAGGTTTGTGGACAGAATCAACATCAAATGGATTTGAAGTTGACTCTACACCTCCAGTTATCATCACGACTCCATATTTATCTGAGGATATATGTTCCATTACACCATCCACCATTATATCAAGATCAAGCATCAAGATTAAATGGGAGTTTTCAGATCCTGAA
>JAUTWP010101057.1:0-23154 GCA_033042655.1 Cyathermia naticoides
CACCAACTTATTCAAATTAGTTAACTGATATACTGTCATTAATTGCAATTCTTCTTCAGCGTTCGATAAATTGGTTGTATTTTATATTCTTTGTCCCGTGAGTGTCGCAAACTGGGTTGTCAGGCATAGATTTTTCGCAATAAAGCAATACTATTTCATTGGAAAATATTTTCTGTACAGAAACTGCAAATGAAAATATATATAAATGATAATTAACGGAAAAGTAAAACATTTTTTTTATGTAGCAAACAATTACAATGTGACTTTGGTAAAAAGAAATTCAAAACAAATGAATTGTTATTATGACATACCTTTCCAAAAGGTTCAAAGATTCCCCTCAACATCTCCTCAGTTATATTAAAATGAAGGGAACCCACATACAACCGCATCGGACCAACAGTTCCTTTTTGTAGTATTCCTGTAGTCATTGCTGTCCGGTTTTTCTCTGCTTGAGAATTTTGTACGATTATCGGAACTCCAAGTAACTTCTGTCCATTCAGTCCCATAGCAAGTGGAACAGAATCTGTTTCTGCAAATTCCACGTAAGCAATGCCCTTTGATCTGCGAGTTTTGTTGTCTGTTATCAATCTCACATCTCTTACCTAAAAATAGATAAAAACAGAAATTGCAGGTTTTCTTTCATGCTCTTGATCATATTAGTATATTTATAAAAAATTTGGGCCGAAATTACGAAGCATGTTTTTCGCTTACACGCGTGTAACTACGTACATTTACAATGCTTAAACGTGTGCCTTTAACCAAAACAGGATTCGTAATTTTGGACCTTATTATTTCACAATAAGCAGGAACTCCAGTAATTCCTTATCTGGACGTCAAAATATTCTCTCTAAAAGTATTTTGTCACTGTATAAAAAATTAACATAATTTTTGTTTAGTCCCGGACGCAGTGGATGCATAAAACAATAAACTGCACCGGAGAGGTGTCTGATATAACAGACTGGCTCTGAATGTAGACATTAAACAACTTGACTTGACATTTAGTCCCGGAGGCAGTGGATCCATAAAACAACAAAACACGTCTGGGAGAAGTGTCTGATATAACAGTCTGGCTCTGAACGTGGATGTTAAAGTAAAACACCATGACCTGATCTTGTTATTTCACTTACTTTTCCTACAGAAGAAAAGAATTCTTCCAAATCTCTTGGTCTGATCCTTGCAGACAACTGCATGCAAAATATTGTACGAGCATCTCTTTCTTCTGGTGTCAATTCTGGAAGCACCTCACTAAAAATAAACAAAATAAAAATACAATATGGCCTGACCACCAACAAATTCTGAATTTTATAAATAAGCAACTATCTCTCTACAGAAGAACTGACACAAATAATTATCACATAAAAACTTTTAATAAATGATACCAACTTTTAAAATAGGAAGTGTAAAATGTGTGATTTTGCCATCCACATGTGAAGCAAAGATTACATTTCAAAATAAATTCAGAATAAAAGCTAATTGTTAACCCAGTTTTCTTAGTTAAAAACAAAACAATAACGTACAGCTAAGCTCAATAAAACGCTTGTATCAAATCTCACCGAATAGGACTCTTGCTGATGCTGCGTGGACGATGCGTCTTTCGAAATGGTGACCCACTTTTTCCCAATTTTCGACCACGATCCCGGCTCCTACTTCGACGTTTCTCTCGTTTGCCTCTGTCCCGATCTTTGTCCCTGTTCTTGTCCTTTCTATCATACCTATCTCTTTCCCGGTCCTTGTCTCTGCTGCTACGTCGTTTCCTATCACAGCAAAAAATATTAAATATTAGTATTCTTTCTTGATCCTAATAGCAAACTAATATTTTTTTAAACAATTTATAAATTTTGGTCAATGATTTCATGACAAAATAAATTATTAAAATCTCACATAACAAATTCCCCAAATTCAATGTTTGCCAGTGCACGGTGATAATAACGAAGCCACTAGAGCACATTGATTTTTATCTTATCATTGGCTATTGGATGTCATTCATAAGGTCATTTTGACAGTTTTAGAGGAAACCTGCTGCCTACATAGGCTACTCTTTTCGATAAGCAGCAAGGGATCTTTTATATGCACTCCCATAGACAGCACATACCACAGCCTTTGTTAAACAAGTTGTGGAGCACTGGTTGGAACGGAAAACAGCCTGAACTGCATATGGGTCTACTGATAAAAATCGATCCCATGACTGACCGCTTCGAAGGCGGGCACGCTACCGACTGAGCTACATCCCGTTTTCACGGTGAGAATAGTCATTTTTGTGTGGTACACAAAGAAACTTACCCATGACGATCTCGATCTCTGTCACTTCTGAAAAGCAAAACAATAAAAAATCTCATAACAATTTAAAAACAATTTCTCCTACATCAGTGCAATTATTTTTCATCATATTTTCTTAAAGTAAAATTTGAAAAGATATCAAAAGAATAAAATTTCATAATGTAACAGCACATCGTCGCTTAATTAAGTAATGTGTTTCTCCTACAAGATTGTCAAAATATTTAAATTGAAGTCACTGAAATAAGCTACAAACTTTAATATTTGTAATGCCAGAAGAGATGTCATTTTAAAATATGTAATTAGGATATAATTTTAATTATGATTTTACCAAAGTGTTGTGTACACAAACATTTACTTTGTTCTCAGTTGTCCAAATGTTTAAAGTAGCTTACATCAAATTTAGGACAAACTAAGATTGCACCTGTCACATAACTATGAATAGCTAACTTAATAATTATGTTTTGAATTGAGCCAAAGTTTACCTATCTCGTAAATATAAAGAAAAAACATTTCCATTTATAATAGTAATGCAGTACATTTGTACATGTATAATTTAAGTATTAAATCATTTATTGTATAACTACAAATCAAAATATGTCAACAAAACAATCCTGAAACACCACATAACAATATGTACAGTACTAACATATTATATTATTTCAATACTATTTTTTTCCACCGTTCTCTAAAACTTGCAGCTTACAATAAAGAATTTGTATCATTTATAAATACTACGTGCAATTATATATAATTGAACAGTATAGTAATCTCAAATAGCAGAACGTACAAACATCCAATCTATCTGGCTACAGGATCAGTATGAATTGAACGTCTAAACGGGCAAAACAGACAGATGCATGAGCAATTTCACCTCATATTCTTGACCAATAATACACATTTGAAGCCAACCAGGACCGAACAATATCACACACGAATACTAAGAACAACCAGGAATAATAAAGTTAAAATGTTTATCTTAGAACCATGACACAAACTTAAATAGACCCAAAATATTGATTTTAACATTGAATCGACCAATAAAATGTAACATGATATCAAACCTATTGAAGACATCGGAAAATGCACAACCAAACGACAAACTGGCATCATATCTCAGCACGAGAATGTCCAGCACATATCAGTGACTGCAGTGAGAGCAGTGCACTCGAGAGCACTTCGATCCACCTCCCAAAAGCTCATGTAACTGATTCTCAGCTCACATACCTTTAAATTTGTTTGCTTAGTCAGGTTACATCTATTTCTATGCTCTCTCCCCCTTTGACCGAAAGAGACACCTACAATTTCAATGATAAGGAATTATAGTTAGCAATAGAATAAACACTGCAGTGTGTATTGTTGGTTTCTCCGAGACAACCAGCAGCCTAGAAGAGAAAGCAAAGGCATTTAACAAGTTTGCAGTTTCCTTGAAGTCAAACTTGCAGCTTTAATTGCGGAATCGAATTTGCAGAATTTTGTTTCACTTCTCCACGTCTTCTTTTCATTTCTGGAATGCAGAAAATGTGCCTTTGTTTCCACATGCATTCACCACTGTTTTGAAACTAACCTACACCCTTTGCTCTTTCAGTTTTGTTCTGTAATTCTATGTTTTTATCAGTTTAGATTCTATTCTTGCATAACTATATAAATGCTTCTGGGTCAACTAAGATTTATTTAAAAAAAAATACTAGACTACTATTTATTTAAATACTAAAAATTGGAAATAAGATATTTTTTTAATGTGCATAGAGTAATATAAAATGTTAAAAAAAAAATATATATGTGATTATTAAAGTGACAATTAATGAATAATTTGTTATACAGTTTCATAATCAGTTCGAAAAAAATAAAGGAAAGAAAATGGAAGTTAAAAAATTAACACCAATTCAGGATTATTTATAGGTTGAATTAAATTCAGACACCTGTTCGCTAAATGAGTTACCAGTAAGTTGTAAAACATCTCCAACCTAAAATTTTATTCCAGTATCACATATCTTGGAACCTCAACCTAAAATTTTATTCCAGTATCACATATCTTGGAACCTCAACAAACATTTGAAAGTTCCATCAATCTATGCAACCAGAATAAACTTTCTGCAACTATACGCTCATAGCAATGTATAAAATGCTACGATTGATTGAACCGACAGCTTATTAGATAAAAAAAGTTAAAGTAAAGTTTGTTTTGTTTAACAATGCCAATGAAGCACATTGATTTTTATCTTATCATCGGCTATTGGACATCATTCATATGGTCAGATAAAAAAGAAAGAAATAAGGTTTATTTATGCAAGTACCTTCTCCGTTCCCGATCTTCTCCAGGTGCACTTGAACCTTTGCCTTCTTCCTATGTCCAAAACAGCACATGATGAAATCAGCACAGCAGTTAGGGTAAAGAGAGAGAAATAAACCATACAAACATTAGTTTCGTTATTAAGCTTAAAAATAGCTACATGCACAATGCTCTTGTCTAAAATATTAAAAATGTACAAGCTTCAACTATGAGATTATTAAATAATTAATTTTAAATTTTGTGCAATTCTGGAAATTACAAAACAACACTGCTTTCGTTTTGATAAATCTGAACTCTTAATTCATAAATCTGAACTCTTAATTCATAAATCTGAACTCTTAATTCATGTTTTTAAAGGTTCCAAACAAAGAAAATGACTGTCAATTGATCTGGAATATAATTTATTGTTATCAACAAAACACAGATTTGATACACTTGCTTATTTGCAAATATTCTGGTCTATATGTTTAAAAAAAAAAAAAAAAAAATGTCAAAGTTAGAGCTTGTACATCTTTAAATTTGTACCTTCCCTGGACTGAAAAGAAAAGACTGCTATTTCGGTATTAACAATAAAACTGATGGCATTCTATCAACAATAAAAAATTGTTTTAATCAAATTGACTTAAACATTCTCATCTAAACCAGCATATTTTGTCAATCCCACATGAATTCAAATTAAATCCACAAGATAAATATTTTGCAAAATATTGTGGATTGGTCTACCAAACTGGAACCATACGAGTGTCAAAATGTGCTCATTTAAGCTGGCACGTCATGCTGAATACCCATATTGGACCATAGTTAAAATCTTTTAAAATAATGAGTTTAAAAAGTATTAATTTCTATTATATATCTCGACTAATTTGAAAGGCCACAATCATAAATAAGTTCCATTCCAGATTCTGTGGAACAGGAAGGGCTGAAATTATGAAGTTTGTTTTGGTTAAACGCATGTGTTTATGCAGTGTAAATATATGTAGTTACACGCGTGTAAGAGAAAAACATGCTTCGTAATTACGGCCTGTAATCTTTTAACCAAAATATATGTAAAAATAAAATAATAGAATGCCCTCAGCTTATTATTGCCTATTTGTTTACGACCCACATAAACGGACACTTGCCACATTAATAGCAAAATGTATTATTTAAATAACCGGTCCAGCGGAAATGCAGGACTGGGTTCAGACTCAAGCCAACAGATGCTAACTTTCTTCTGCCAGGAGGTCTCAAGGATCCGTCGACAGCCGGCAACCACTTCAACATTCTTGCGTACCCTGAGACGAAAGGGATGGGCAATTACTAGTCTCTTTCTAAACTATTGTAAGTCATATAACTCAGGTGATTACAAATTATCTTACTTGTCTCATCAAAAAAAAAAAAATCTCAAAACAAATATTTTTAATAATACAATTCGTAGTTTATTTGTTCTTTAAATTTCTAAGCTATATATGATATACAATTAAGAATTATAATAATAAAAAATTTAAATCGGATTTAAATTTTAACCAATACTAACAAAAAATAATCATTTACAAAATTTACGCAACAAATAAGGTTACGGCAATTGTTATTTCAAATAAAGAAATGTGTACTATGTCTAAAAACGTGTTGTTTTGGTTAATGTTATGTTGAAACAATGTACCAACTGGTTCTGTTGACATTAATTTGTACCTTCAACAGGTTGGACCAAGAAAGCCAAGCTCAGGAAACTAGGTGAACATGAAACAGTACTTGAATCTATGATGAAAATAAAATCTCATTGAGAAGCACATCTAAATCTCAAAACCGTTAGTTGGTTTTTATTTAAGCATGCCAACCAAAAACAGCTGTAAATTCCATTAAAATTAGTTGATAATCTTAACACCAGTTTTGGATTTTAGGATGAGACAAAATTAATATGATCATTAGATTATAAACCCAAGATTGTGGGATAAAATAAAAATTAAGTTTGTTTGTCTTTACCCAACCAACCTACAAAAACTGGCCCATGTCAAAATCTTTTTTGACCTCTTTTTGAGAATTCTTTTTTTGTTTTAACCAATTTCAATTTATAAATTGTGTAGCTAAATATGCATAGAGCCAAAAAAATTGATTTTTTCTACCTGTCCTCACATTTGAAATTAACAGGTCGGAAATGGACAAACAAAATTATTTTTAATGATGGCCTGGGATGTATCCTAATTAATAACATTGCATTACTGACTGGACATTTAATTTATATTCATTACCATGTCATATCATTCTCCATAAGACGGATCTAATTTATTTTCTCTTATTTCTGCCCCAAAATATTGCAATATATTCAATTTAAAGTTAAAAAAAAATCATTTGGCTTTATTATTTTGAAGTGAATATAACTTATAAGCAATGTTGTCATATTAAAAGCAAGATACACAAACACTTGATAATTTTTTTATTTATTTTTAAAGTTCAATAGAACATTCACGTCACGCAAAACTTTCCAAGGCCATTGTCACAAGATATTAAACTATACATAAAACCCTGTAATAAAAAATCATTCTGTATAAAATTAAAGTTTTCCAGATGAGAAAACTATTTTGTAATGTTCACAAAAATAATTAGTTAGGCTAAATAAATTAAATCACATTAACATAAATTTTATCAGAGGTTTTTTTTATATTAAATTTAATTTCATAAATCAAAGAACGACATTGTCTAATCAATTTACTGTAAGCTCCTTTACAAATTATAAACTTATAAATAAACTATTTTAATTAGTTAAGATAGTTTTGGTCAACTTTGCGAATGACTCCAGTTAACGATCATAGAATGGAATCACACATTCTAAAATCTTTCTTCCTCATCACATAAAGATGCTATCATTATTACTCATATTTGTAAAAATAAAAACAACAGAATTAAATCAATACATTTCAAAAAACACTTGCTATAGTGTACAACATGATTATTCACCTCTTTCCTGTATGGTGCTTCCAGCATAGCCTCTATGTCAAATTCTTCCGTCATGTTTAGACCGGCTGAATCTGAAATAAAAAGAAATTTTCATAATTGAAAGCTAAACAGTCCGCTCTAGACCAAACTGTATAATACACTTAAGAGTCAACACTTAAATTTAAAGTGACTATTTCACTAGTTTAACAACTGTTTATAAAACACCACATAAAAGGTTACTACCATAATTATCTTTAAAATAAAAATTGTAATGTACATACAGACACTATAATTAGTGTCTTCAAAATCAGTTATTGAGGTACTGAAAACTTGCTTGTAAAACAAGCAAATTAAAGGTACATCAATAGCTATCCAGTAGGAAAGTAGAATTATATAATTTATAATTTTGAGAAATTGAAAATGGTGCCATTGCATTTTTTCCCCCATTCTTTCCATGGAATTCTAAAATCAGACTTCGCTTTGGCGTCTTTCAACCATTTTGAGTTTTTAAAACTTTCTATCTTATTTTGACAAATGTTGACAGAAAAGTAATTTCTATTTTTTAAACCACATTTTTCTCAAGAAAATTCTGTCTCAAAAATGAACCATGGTTATATTTATTAAAATGATGCACACTACTTTTCTGTTGTAGTTTGTTTTATTTAATGGCGCCATTACAACACATGAACTTTTTTTTATCTTATCACCTATTGGATTTGGATGTCAAACATATGGTCATTCTGACAAATTTCTTTATCTATAGACAACCTGCTGCAACTACATAGGCTAATCGTTTCGATAATTCTCAGAAGAGATAGTGCTTTCTATTAAAATCTAAAATGTACTATTTCTTTGGGATTGGTAAAAAAAGGGATTCCTACTCCTAGTTGGATTGAAAAATAGCCCAAATTGCAAATAATCGATCCAATGACAGACTTCAAAGGCTATCAACTGACCTACATCCCACGGGATGCAGATGTTTCGCCCCAACAAGCACTTTTTTGTCCCACACTCCTTTTTTAATAAAGACGTTTTGCACCACCCTATATTTTGGGACAGTCGTTTTGCACCAATGTTTTAGCAACCTTCGGCAGCATTTTTTAAAACCCATTTATTTATTTTACATTTCATTCAAATGTTAAAAAACATTCAACATTTTGTTATTACAATGCGTTGTTGTGTTGTATTTTCAGTGACCTTTTGCACAATTTTTTAAGCAAACTCCAAAATTTAGTCTATTTAAATTTTTATTCAACATTTCTTAGTTGAGTTATAAAATATTGCATATTTAACTATTTTGTTATTAAAATGTTTTAAAACTAAAAGTGTTTGGTGCATTTTTTTTTTTATGGACGTTCCCATAGTAGGAAATCCCATGGCCATGGATACAAAGAATGAAAGATACAGTTATAATCATAGAGCAAGTCTACTAAGCAGTTTAAAGAATTTGAATGTTAATTGGAATTGGTACATGGTATTGTCTGCCAGGGATCGACAAAAGAGCGACATCGAAAAAAATCACATCAAAATCATGAAATGGCGAAAATCACGATTTCTTGTTTTTTTCAAAGAATCAAACGCAATTCCTACGTAATGACAAAAACCTAAAACTATCAACAGTTTCACTTTTTAAAATAAGAAAACAACTAATCACAATAACTTAAAAAGCACAAATAAATTGAACTAACAAGTAATTTGTGACGTTACACAAAAAAATACGTGCTTCCTCGATAAATAACCAAACGACTTTAATGGCGTTTCTACGGGGTTTCCTTCAATAAAACACGGGCAACCTTTTTCTCTCACGAAGTTTGCATGGCTATACATTCGATCACCGTCTATATAGCGGTGGTATAAAATGCAATGGCTCTAAACGCGATAACCGTCTATATAATTTGCAGTGCCATATACACGGTCATAAAACAAATCAAATGAGTTTTGGAAATACCGGTAATATGGATATTATATAATTAATTGGGATTTCAAGTGTAAAAAATATATAACCTATTTTGACCTCTAACTAAAACATGCACTAAATATTTATTGAAAATGTTCTGCAATATTTTTTAAATACAACTGTTTTTGTTACAAACATTCATTAGTAAATATTTATAACATTTATTAAATATCAATAATATGTATTTAATGTATAAATTGTTTATTAAATGTTATTTGTTAAATGTAGGGATTAATACTTGATTAATACTTAAAACATATTTCAGATGTTTTGTTTAACACTGAAATTGCACAGAATGTAATTTGAAGACAGGTAAGAAAAAATGCTGTCTGTGAAAAATAAACATTCTAGAATATTTAGGCCCATGTATATAAAAGTAGATATATGTATAGTAGTTAGATCATCCTAATACGAGAACTTCCTCTAGTTAAACCAGAGTCTGGCTTGACGTTGAGTGACACTCAACGTAAAGCGAGACTGTGGTTTAACTAGAGGAAGTCGAGTATTGGATGAGGTAACAGTAACTCACGACCCCATTTAACGTCCACTCTGTGTAAGGAAGTTATCAGATTTGAAATTTGCGGTGACTTTTGTCATTTAAATTTTGACTTCAATCGATAAGCATGACTGACGTGAATTTGTGGGATAACGGCATAGACGATCTGACACTTACATAGAATGGGAATGCTATTGAAAAAGAATTGTTGAAAGAAATATGACATCGACAACGTAGGATTTGGACAATTTGAAATCGGATACATGTCGAAACTAAAAGTGAAAAAATGAAGAGAGATAAGATTTGCGCAATAGGTAACCGATAACGATATACAGTTTGCTGTCTATACAGAGAGTAAGAACACTAGAAGGAATACCAACTGGGCTATTAAAATATTTGAAGAATGGCGCAAACACCAAGGATACAATGTGTCAAGAGTTAAGTTACCGTTTATAATGTCAATACTTTGTTGACACAGCTGCACTACAAACTGAAGGCGTAACTTACTTCAGCCATTCATCAGCCAGTAAAAATAGGTTAGATACGCCCATCGTGTAACTGTAGGTTACACCATGGGTAAGATCAAAGGTACGGACTAAAGCTTGGTACAAGTACTGTTAATGGGAAAGAATAGTGCTTTCTGAAATGTATTATTCCTTTGGGTGTTAAATTTTTTTTTTATCCCAGAGTATACCCTAGTCACATGCAGACAAATGCCCCACATGAATATTTATCATCAGTGATAACATGAATCATTTAACCTAATCTTAGCATTCACCTGCACTTTAATTTTCAGTGAATCATTGGTCTTACTTTTTTTAACCAGTATAGATTCAGCCTACCCTTTCAAGTTTCATTGTTTATCATTAAAGTTTACGACTTGTTTAATATTAGCATTGATGCCTTGTTTCACATCTATTGCAATGATTAAACATCTGTTGTTGGTCCATGTCGAATTGTATTATGTCAATGTGCATATAATGTATAGTGCAATTTATTTATAAATTTTGTGAAATGTTACTTCTCTGGTCGGCTGAATGTCAAAGTTCTACCTGTCCTAGAAACTGTTCATAGGTATTGTTTTAGTTATACAAATGTCCATGTTTGGGCAGTATTTTTAAATTATGGGCTTTTTAGCCTGTAGAATGTGTGGAGTCAGCTACATATCAGTGTTCCCGCATGGTTTATGTATATTATAATAATACAAAATATGTGAAAGTACTACTTTGTTATTTTTTGTTAACCCAGTTCATATTCCAGCTAGTGGTCTGCATTCTAAAGAAAAGCATATTGAAGAACTAGAACACATTGTTTAATCATTTCAGCTAGTGGTCTGCATTCTGAAGAAAAGCATATTGAAGAACTAGAACACATTGTTTAAAGTGGCAAGTCTGGTTAAACAAAAATATTTAACCATTTAGAATATTTCTTGTACGTTTGTTTGATTCACACCATGCTCCTTTTTTCTGACCCAATGATTAGATATCGTGGGGCAAAAGGCAGAAGTTCATTTTTGGCAAAAATGAGTTAAGTTCATTACAATACTTCTTTATGCAAGTTCTTTCACTGCAATAAAAGTCCTAGGCTAACTTGCTAGTGCTAAAATAGGTTATCAAGATTTGATTTTGTACATGACTCAATGGAGTAATCTCAGAATCGTAATTTTGGACTTAAGTCACTTCTGCCTTTGGCCCCATGATATATCGTAATTAGATTATGCGAAATACACAATAAATCAGCGAGGCAGGTCGCCAGCTGTCCGCCATTGCTTAGTCATGTGAACTAAACATGGTACAGCTGATTATTGTGTCAGAAACATGGAGCGTGGTGTGCATCACTGCCACTTTAATAATTTTCTGTTGCATGTCCAAAACTAAATTTCAAAAGTAGCAAAGGATTTTTAATATGCATTATCGCAGAATATGATCAAAGAGATTCTACAGATTGAGCCAAACACAAATTACCTAGTACACATCAAGACTGGTCACACTCAATCACAATAATTTATATCGAAGTACTGCCATCTATCCATTGACTGGTGAAGGCATTGCTCAAGGTCACGCAGTTAGCACATTTAGATGTATTTAGGATATACAGTGTACCTCGCATATAACATCCTTGCATAAACCGGACACTCGCCTATAACGTACTGGATCTGGAAGCTCCGGTACATGTATAATACACAAAGTACGATATTATACGTATAACAGACCTCGCATACAATGGACAAAAATAGCTGGTCCCAATTATTACGTTACATGAGTTTTACTGTAGTAGTTTTAATCTATTAAAAGTTGTGTGACAGCAGCTTTATTTAGAAACTCATAGCAGCCATTAGTTTTTCCCCATGGACAGGATGCTAGTCTTTGTTACACAAATCTCAAATCAATGATTGGAACAGAAAATAGCAACATAAATGTATTGATGGATCAAAAACAATATTTGACATCAACATATTGCTACTTTTCCAGACAAGACAGCATATACCACAGCCTTTGTGAAATACTGGTTGGAATGCAAAATAAGACTAACTGCATCAACTAAGGATTGACCCAACGACTTCAAAGATGGACTCAAGCTCGATTTGTTTAGAAATGAGGCACGTGCCACAGATACGAAACAAAACATTGAATTATTAAATATTCCAGATATTGCAGACCTCACAAGGTAATGAAGACAGCAAAATGATAAACTCAACACAAAGTATAACCCACAGTTTGTTTTAATCTTTGTAACAAATGAGTCACTTCTTTTCTGTTTTACCTGAAAAATAAAAAATGAGAAATTAAGATATTTAAAATAAACCGTATACAATCAGTGATTGGCCCATTAAAAAATCTGGACAATTTTACAACTGATGAAAACAGAAATCCAGAATAACAAACAAAATAACAGGAAATGTGTTTCAGGATGGCGCTAATATACTGCAAGATGAATTATTTTTTATTAATAGGATTCAAAAGAACTGGAAATTCTGTTTTCTATGCTCTTGTTTATACATGTAATTCAACCGAAAAAAAGAGCCAGATTTGACATTGAAAATTGTTTAAAAACTAATAATTTCCAAATGATTATATTTTCAATATTCAAAACGAGTCCATTGTAAAATACCCCATTCAAGTTAATTAATTTTTACAGCTGGTCTACGAACAGATGATGATGAAAGATTCCACCTGTGTGATACACGTCTATTAAAATCATTATCTAGGGGTCGAAATATACACTATTCTGCTATTAGTAATTTCCCAAAAATAGTTTTAAAAAATCTTTCAGTATTCCTTCAATCATAAATAGAACTTGCAATATAAAACATAACAGCGAAATTAACGTCACTTCGCATTATTCTGGCTCAACAAAACCGCTGAGTACTTAGTCTGTTTGATCAAAGTATAATACAGTTAATTGGATAGTTGGATAGAACATTCTCAGAAAGAAAGAGTGCTTTTTGAAATGTACTATTCCTTTGGGATAGTGGTAAAAGTAATAATTTCGCCCCCTGTTATCAAGCATAAATCATAAATATTGTTATCGACACTGAAGCCAGGGATTAATCTACCATACAATTCGGGGCTGTTCCTTAAAAAAATTATTTCAGTTTACACCAAATTCCCAAAAATCATTAGAAGTTTTCAAATTTTATGAAAAAGGCAGTCTGATTTTTAGAACTAGAATAATCCCTGGAAGCACAAAACATGTTTTCAATTGTGTGGATTGTCATAAAATACGATGGTACTTACATCATGATAGGTGCTGCATCTGCTGTCACCTTGGCTCCTTTCTGCTCACTGTAGGGCTGAGCAGGGGGAGTCTCATCCTTGGGTTCAACAATGCTCACGTGATCTGGAAGAGGACGACGGGGACCAATCTTTCCACTGGGATCCCATGGTAACATGATTTTCACTTTAATTCCCAGGACACCTTGAAGTAAAGGATAGAACAAAATACACAATAATATCAGTTCGAATTACATTGCCATGAAAGAAAAAAAATCATCTGAAAATGTAACATACCACAGCCTTTGTCCAGCTGTAAACTGGTTAGAGACTAGGAAAATAAATAAATTAGAGAATGGATCTACTGAGGTTTGATCCTTCAACACAACCACCTCAGGATTGCAATCCATCAATTAAGCTTAATAGTGCTTCTCAATTTATAAATTATTTTTATCACATTTTTATTTACATTATATTATTTCACAGTATAATTTAAAAAAAGTTTATCCCCGTACAATGGAAAACCGTCCTACTGAGATATATTAACTGGAGCGCATTTTTGCTGAAATCTGTTTTTAGTGGACTTCCTTAAGAAAACGTCATTTCGACGATCGAACATGCGCAGACCTTACAAAGTACACGAAATTAAAATAATACAGTTTTTATTTAGGACAGTTTTCAATTGTTGACGATAAGCGTAGATCGCAGATTTCGTGAAATATACAAAGTAACAAACTGAAACTTCAAATTGTTTTTCTTAACTATAAACTGACTATTTAATCCATGAAATAAAACCAGTTCCTTACGAAAAAAACCGTCCTTAGTAACACGTATATATGGCCATCGTTACAAAGCTTGTCAACTTCTGGTAGCCATGTGTTACGTCATTAATGTTTTACCACCCTGAACGGAAATTCCATATTTAAAAAAAGTTGACAGTAATTACCTCCCTTAGGTACTGTCGGCTGCTAGTGCTAGTATAATTATTAAACATAGCACTTCCCTTCCTCGTGAGTACTAAAAAATTAGTTTTCAGTGTTTTTTGGTAACTTTCTAATGATGGTGCATTTACAAAAAATGTCACTATTTGACGCAAGGCAAAACAACATAAAATTACAGATATAGATTTCATTCTTACGCACATGATTTTTACTCTAAGAATTTTTGAATGGCTATCAAAAATAGACTGGCTGTCAATTTGTGACCCTTGATGATGACGTTGATCTCTATTTATATCGCGAGAAATCCTGAATAAAACGACTGTTTGAAAATTAATGCTGTTCGAAAACTAATGATCGGACGATACAATGTCCATGAAACATCATGTGATGCAGGGGTGCACAAATTGAAATTTTGCGTATAACCTCTAGAGGCTTTCTTTTGCATAGCACTTTTAAAAATATTGACATTTAGATTCTTGTATGTTTGTCTAAGAAACTATCCATTTTACATGATATATTATGTAAAATAAAAAGTAGCAGGCCATCAGATTTCACGGTAGTGATCGCTACAGGTAGCGTGTCCATTATTTTTTTTTTTAAATATTCATTTATGTGTACTATATATAGATCTATCTTTATATTATTATACAAATGATAATGTTTCTCATATAAAACTACTGGAAACTGTTTTCAACGCAATCACAACATCCGATTCAAATTAATTTTTAGCGTTTGCCATGCTTCTCAGACTCAGTGCTCTAGTAAATTGGAACCGGAGTTCGACACTGCGCTCAAATCAAACATGACACAAAACTGGCACTAATTATTTGTGGTGTCGCTGTTAAATTTAGGTACCTCAAATGGTATTTTAGTTCAAATATTATTTGATAAAAATAATTAACCTTTTATTACTGTCACTGAAGTCAACACATCTATTGCTGAAGTCACGCACACACTTGATTACTGAAGGTGACAATCGAATAAGCCCCACTAATGGCACTATTTCCTGTGCTTTTAAGGGCGGAAATGACATACACTATTATATAAATTTATATACCTGTCAGTCAGAACAACATGCGTAAGGAATGGGGAGGAGGGATGAGGCGCGACTGTGTCGAAAATATTGAGTTTTAAAACGTGTCAATTTCGACGGGTTTGTGCATTGGATAATCGGTAGCTTGTTCAGCCCAGAACTGACCATAAATGGCGTAATGCAAACAGATCGATGTATCTCGCATTCAGCACTCGCAGTAACTTGGTGTATCGGTAAAGGTGCAAATGGCCAGTTCAGTTGCGGACTTTCTGATTTTAGAACTACTGCCAATCATTAAACTTATTAGCATATATATAATAATCGACAATGTTGAATCTCAACATTTAGTTTATTCAAGGACAGACACACACAAAAAAAAAACCAGTCAGCTGGATTGGAACCTTGTGTAAAATTAAATAAAAAACACACAGTCAGTTGACTGGATTGGAACCTTTATTTGTTGACATTTAAAATAATAAGTTAGTTGGCAATATTCGAACATGTTACCCAACATGACTTGTTTTCATGGAACCTAAAAACAGGTTCCGATGGGTTCCCATCATCTCTGGGCACGGAACCCAAAAAGTGGTTCCCATGAAATTTGAAATCCTATGGCTTCATAAAGCAAGTAGCCATAAGGTTGGTTGGATATTCCAGAGCCATGTTTACATAGTAACCCCAATACAAATATTGAAATATATATATGAGTGAATCTATCAAATGTGAGGTTTTCTAATAATTTAGTCCCATTTTGTTTAACAAAATATTATATGTAATTTCCAGGAAAATAGTTCAAATTTCAGGGAGATTGTGTTATTGAATTTCACATACAACACCTTTTTCAAAGATTTCCTGTAAAAGTGACTGTAAAAGTGACCCTAATGCAGTGCAATTGCCCAGTTTAATGATTCACTTTTCTGTAATTACCACAGGAAACAACAGACTGACCAAAATTCCAAGAACTGAGATGGACAAATTTCATTCTTCTTACCTATCAATGCATTGTTCTGTAATTATCATGGGAAATCTAAGACTGAGTTTTTAAAGTGCAATTTCTATTGAATCCATTGACTGGAACAGCAAAATTACTTTGAGGTATTGAAGGTTTCGAGTTTTCGAAGTTTGAATGATCAAAGGTCATTATTACTAATTTGTATAGGAATATGAACAGGACCAGCTCTTCAGTTTGAGAGAATGAAGTTTTTGAATGATTGAAGTTCAAGTGACTGAAGTTTGACTGTGTTTTTGTTTACAGAATATCCTACACTGACGCAGTTGAGCTGCTTGAGAAACACAATGACAAATTCCAGTTCAAGGTTTCAGTAAGTCACTTACTAAGTGTTTTAGTGAACAGGCAAACAACATACCTGCTCAACTTCAGTCTTGACAAATGAGAAGTGGGATGTAGCTCAGTTGATAGCGTACCCGCCTTTGAAGTTGTCGGTCATCAGATCGATCCTTCTCAGTGGAGCCAGCTGTAGTTTGGGCTATTTTCCATTCCAACCAGTGGTCCACAACTAGTTCATCAAAGGTCGTGGTATGTGCTGTCCTGTCTATGGGAAAGATCCCTTGCTGCTTATTGAAAAGAGTAGCCTATGTGGGAGCAGTGGGTTTCCTCTAAAAGTGTCAAAATTACCATATGAATGACGTCCAATAGCCACTGATGAGATAAAAATCAATGTGCTCCAGTGGCACCATTTAAAACTAAAATGTAGCTCAAGAGGTAGTGTCCTCCTGTGAATCATTTGGACATCAGATCGATCCTTCTTGGTGGTCCCATTTGCATTTGTGCTCTTTTCTGTTCTAATCATATCGTCCTCGACTGGTTTATCAAAGGCATTGGCATGTGCACTCCTGTTTGTGGGAAGATGTCTATAAAAGACTCCTTGCTGCTTATCAGAAAGAGTAGCCATTGTGGCAATAGACCATGAGACCCAAATATCATATGTTTAAGAGCTAATATTCACTAATTAAAATGAAACTTGTATTAGCAGCCACTTGCCTTTAAGAGGCTATCTTTTGTTACTCCGATGGATCGCATTTTAAACTCAAGTTTAACTATATTGATCTGCATTTTTAATTATAGGTCAATATATGTTAATTATATGTTAATATATGTTAATTATATGTAAATATATGTTAATTATATGTCAATATATGTTAATTATGTGTTAATTTATTGTAGTGGGGCTGTGATCTTCAGAAAGAACATGAGAAATATTTAACATCGCAGATCTTTGGAGGAATTCCCGTCTTTGTCACTGACTTCCCAGCAACTCTGAAGCCATTCTACGCACTGAGCAACAATGATGGGAAAACTGTAAGTTGACGACCGTGTGACTACACTGCTTTATTTTAAAATATAGTTTCTTATTTATCATGGAATCACACCCACAGAGAATGGATTCCCTGTGACATGGTGACGTTCTGTAACAAAAACTTTGAGATGTGACAAATTGTGACTTGTCATTAAACATGAACTATTTATTTTATCTTATCCACTACACTCTCAGTTGTCTCATAAATAAAATACTACCTCAACAGATATAAATTTTACATCAGGCTTTAATAAGAATAAATTACTGATTTCTTTGTGGTTGGGTGGGGGTGTGGGAGAATGTTCTTGTGACCATATCAGTAAATGTTTTAAACTTTTTTTTTAATTTCTGTGTTTCAACAGAATAAAATAAAAATTAATATATCAAACATGAAACGTGCAATCTTTTGTAAGAGAAGAACAATATTATATCATTTTCAAAGTATGAATTAAAAAAGAATCTCTTAATACGAAAGAAATCTTTTTTTAAGAGAGGAAACTTTTAACTTATATATATCAGGTGGCAGCAGTAGATCTGTTGGTGCCGACAGTTGGAGAGCTGATTGGTGGGACTCTGAGAGAACACAGGTTTGATGTTCTGGAGGCGAGACTGAGCTCCGTTGATAAACAACAAGACTACGAGTGGTGAGAATTCTCATCTTTAAGCAGTTTTATTCTTTCAACAGTGGGGAGCAGGATGTACCTCAGTCCATCATAGGATTAACACCTTTAGCTGATGTATATTGTTGTCAGGATGAAATAGTCGTGCGACAATGTCAGATTGGGCACACATTTTATACCCATTCATATATTTTAAGGGGCAAGGATAGGCCTAGGTGTATTGGTTGTGATGAGGATATCACAGTCAAGCCTATTTTGCTTGATTGTATTGACTTTTCAAGCCAGCGTTTGAGGTTTTATTCATAGCCAAACCTTAAACATTTATTTACTCAGGTACCTGGAAAAAAATCTGATCTTTTTTAAAAGAAATCCGACTCTACGGAAGTTTTTAAATTACTGTTTATATATTATAATTTATTATATATGCTTAATACTTATCATACTTTTTTGCCATATTTTGCATGCTTCATTTTAAATCTGTTTTAATATCATATCATTATATTAATAAATGTTTAATCATTTCAAATGGATGAAAGATTCTCACAGCAACGTTAAACTAAATATTCACTCAGACTCACTCAATCCATCTATGAAATGGTCAGTCATTGGATCGATCCTTCTTAGTGTACCCATCTGATGTTTGGGCTACTTTCCATTCCAACCAGTGATCCACAACTGGTACATAAAAGGCTGTGGTATGTGTTGTCCTGTTTGTGGGGAAAGTTCATATAAAAGACCCCTGGCTGCTTTTCAGAAAGAGTAGCCTATATGGCAGCAGCAGGTTTCCTCTAAACAATGACCATATGTTTGATGTCTGATAGCCAATGATAAGTAAAAATCAATGTGCTCTAGTGACGTCAGTAAATAAAACAATAGTAAATATTAAAAACATTGACGATTGAAGTTTTGGTGAATAAGAACATATCTATTTTATTTCAGGTATCTGGATCTGCGTAAGTTTGGCTCAGCGCCGCACGGTGGATTTGGGATGGGATTTGAGAGATATTTACAGTTTCTACTCGGAGTTCTCAACATTAGGGATGTGATACCCTTTCCCAGGTCGCCTGGCAACTGTAAACTGTGATAGATGTAATAAATGATTAAATATACATTAATAAACTTTCCCATACATTTGAGTGGGACGTAGCTCAATCGGTAGCATCTCTGCCTATGGATCGACTATTCTCAATGGATCCAGTTGCAGTTTGGACTATTTTCCATTCCAGCCAGTGGTCCACAACCGGTTCATCAAAGGCTGTGGTATGTGCTGTCCTGTATGTGGGAAGGTGCATATAAAAGATCCCTTTCTGCTTATTGGAAATTGTAAACTGATAGTAAACATGTTCAGTAATTTGATTGGCTAATTTCAGGGATCGAATGAAAATAACACCCGGAGAGCTAACAGCGTCATTAGAAGGGGGGGTGGGGTGGCATGGTCACTGGACTGGAGTGCAGTGTGGATTGTACAAGATTTATTTAATTTAAGCCGGTCTTGGGAGATTGACAGTCCTACAGACGGCCAAGGAAGGATGATCGACTTTGGTTGCTCTTGTATTAATTATTGGTCATACTTATTTAACACATATTTTTTATTTTGTAGAAGGACGTACACTGACAGTTAAAGACAATGTATTTGTTAAAGAGGGTGTGGTGGAATCGTTTTAGTTTCACCTACAACTTATTTTAAAACAAACAGGGTTTTATGATAATTTTAAGATATTGTATCTATAATAGTTTTTATAATAAATTTTAAATATTGAATCTATAATAGTTGTTGTTGCTTTTAAAAAGATAGGAATATGTGTTTAATGATGTCACAGTGGCGGATTTTTCTATTTTTTACATTGTAAATATTTTCGGGAACGTTTGGAGCCCCTAGGCTTGTCATTGCCCCCCCTAAATGGAATTTCTGGATCCACCACTGTGTCACAATGTTTATGACATAATGATGACATCTCGGTGGAAAAGGGAGAATGTTAATGTTACAACACTTCTAATATAAACACACCTACAGGTTTAATAAACTCATATGCATATCTTGCCCTCTGACGGCCAACAGCCGATGTTCAAAAGACGTCGCCTTTTTACACTATAATTGTAAAGAATTCAAATAATTTTGTTAACCTGTTAATCGAATAATGTTGAGAATGTGAAGTATTTATTACAATTATAAAGAATTCAAATAATTTTGTTAACCTGTTAATCAAATAATGTTGAGAATGTGAAGTATTTATTACAATTATAAAGAATTCAAATAATTTTGTTAACCTGTTAATCGAATAATGTTGAGAATGTGAAGTATTTATTACAGTTATAAAGAATTAGAATAATTTTGTTAACCTGTTAATGTTGAGAATGTGAAGTATTTATTACAATTATAAAGAATTAAAATAATTTTGTTAACCTGTTAATCAAATAATGTTGAGAATGTGAAGTATTTATCACAATTATAAAGAATTAAATGCACAGGTCCACAATTAAGCACAATTCTGCATTTGCATGTGACGTATAGGCCTATGTAGAGACAGCAGTCGACTTGTTCAGAAGAAGCGTCACGAAGCAAACCCGAAACATTCAAAATGGTGAAATATTCCAGACATTGTAGCTTTAACGACACTCCAAGACCTTGTTTAATCAGCGGCAATTAAGTGTCAATTATACAATATTTTCTATGCATTGTCATTATAGTGCATGGGCCCACTATACCCCCACCCCTCGGAATTTTGCAAGGTTAGTATAACTTTGAAACCTGACCATTGATGCAGCTATTCAAATCAGGAGTCTGCACGCATTCCGTTGGTGGGCGTGGCCGTGGGGACATATTTTTTTACCCCCGCCCCCCAATTATATTTAAGGGGTCAAAATGAAAATTACTAAATATCAACCGATTTTGAAAATTCATATGCCTATTTATAGTAGCAAACCGTATTCTATTTGTATTGCCCATAGACAGAACAACACATACCACTGTCTTTGGTAAATCAAAATAATTGGCTTACCAAGAGGGTTAGATTTAATGACTCATCGCACCTCAAGCGGACGTTGTATCTTTGGTATACGTCACGTTTTATTTTTTGATCGAAGATTGTGACATTTAAAATATATACAACCATCAAAAAAAGAGTAAGACTACTCAGTTTTAAAAGCGCGATGTAGCTCATTCGATAGCGTGCCCGCCTTTGGAGCGGTCGGTCGTCGGACCCAGCTGCAGTTTGGGTTATGTTCCGTTCCAACCAGTGTTCCACAACTGGTTCATTAAAGGCCGTGGTATGTGTTGTTCTGTATGTGGAAAAGTGCATATAAAAGATCCCTCGCTGCTTATCGAAAAGAGTAGCCTATGTGGCGGCAGCGGGTTTCCTTCTAAAAAATGTGTATCAAAATTACCATATGAATGACGTACAATAACCGACGATAAGATACAAATCAATGTGTTCCAGTGTCGTCGTTAAACAAAATAAACTTTCCTTTTCCAAGTCTAAATTCGGCCAGTGGTAAAACGGAACTTCGTGTACTAACATTAGATGACGTGTTTCCGTGGCGTCTGTACGTGATAATAAAATCAGTCGCACAGCCGTCGTTCTGTAGTTGAATTAAACTTATTCTATTCATAGAAAAGACATCAATGTTTCTTACTTACAAGAACATTAATTGTTTGTGTCATGGACTCTGGTTGGTTGATGAGTTGTGGTGATGAATGGGGTTAGGTCTGAAGTTTATTCATTGAGAAGAATAGCAATGCAAACATTCTCAGATGATGTCAGGTTGAGAGGTAATGAAATCTTGCCAATAGTCCCCATAACAAAAGTGAAATAATCTATTTAATTTAATTTTTGTCTCTGTCTGTCTGTCTGTCTGTCTGTCTGTCTGTCTGTTCTTTCCGTCCTTTATTTTTTTCATTTAATTTTCTTCCTGTTTTCTTTCTTTATTTTGTTATTTTCTTTCTTTTTCTCTGTGTTTTTTTAATGTTTCTTTTTTTCTTTTTCTTTTTTTTCTTTCTTTCTTGTCTCTTAATTTTTTTTTCTCTTTCGTTCTCTTTCTTTCTGTCTTTCTTCTGTCTGTCTATTTCTTTATTACTATTTCTTTGTTCCTATCTTTCTTTTTTGTCTATTTTTTCTTTCTTTCTTTTTCTTTCTTTCTATCTTTCTTTTCCTGTCTTTCTTTCTTTCTATTTCTTTTTTCCTACGTATAGGCCTACGCATGCTAAACATACAATTATTATTTGCACGTAGGGCCTACACGTTTGTTTGACACCTAATAACATCTGATCAATTCTAAATGTGTTTATTTTCTACTGGTTCATCAACAGCCACGGTATGTGCTGTCATGACATCTTTGAAAAAGTGCATATATAAAACCCTTTATCGGAAAAAGTATCCTCAGTTGCACCATCATCCACAATCCGGACCCACGACTGAGCTATTGGTAAATCTCTTGTTTCCGCTGGTATGACCGTACCCCATCTGATACTCCCCCTTTTTTCCTGTCCCAAACGCAGTGGATGGCTTGAAACATAAACGGTAAAAAGTAAAGTAAAGTTTGTTTTGTTTAACGACGCCACTGGAACACATTGATTTTTATCTTATCATCGGTTATTGG
>JAUTWP010101058.1:0-11945 GCA_033042655.1 Cyathermia naticoides
CCAACGGGGGGGGGGGCATGCTTGAACAGTTATCTGATGGCGGGTAATTGTCCTATGTATCCTACTAATGTTGTTGATGTTAATAATAACGTAATCGCTTTGATAAAATTAAAAACAAAATAATATTAATTATATTTTATTATTTTTGTAAAATAATAAATAATTATAACATTAAACAAGTGGCATAACATCGAGTACAATGTTAGAAAATAGTTTTAACAACAAAAATAACTAATTAAAATATAAGGTAAACATGTTGACCCCAGATGGCCAGAATATACAGACGTATTTTAACATACATCTTCTCATATTAAAATTATGATCCACATATAGCAATACTAATGATATAAGCACACGTTTAAACCAAACTGTCCTGCAGTTAGATACGTTTAGTTAGTTGAATTGTGAGAATATATACGACCATACCCTAACAGTAAATAATGTTAAACATTCTGTCAAAATGTTGCAAACCTCACAAAGGAAACAAAATTGACACAAACAAAAATTAACAAATGTTAAATTATATATAAATCTACACACTGTTTTGTTGGATTAGCAAAGCAATACATATTAAGAAAGAAAAACACTGGATGACAGTTATTTGTCATAAAGGATACGTTCAAAAGCGGTAACTTATAAAACTGTAACCATTAAATTTTCATAAAGTAAACTAAATCTGTAACCATGTATTAAATACCATGAAGTCAACAACATATACATGGATGTGTCATAAAATAACCATAAATTACACCCTATAGCTTATTTAAGATTTAAGTTTGGTAATTAGTTTGTGCGTATGCTTTTTTTTGTGTTTTTCTTTTTAATTTTTTTTTTTAAACTTCTTTCGTTATATAAACAGCTTCCACGTGCAATGATTTTAGAGACCGTGGATCTAAATCGTTAATTATTTAATGATGTGCGTGTTGTCCACTACGGCATACCACCAAGAGCTGTCGCCTTCCTTCTGGTTCCGGCGGATCCTCCTGGTCGTCTCTGCCTCTTCACTCCAACTGGCAAAGGAGATCGTCGAGGCAGAGACAAAACTTTCAGCCGGCTATGTTCGTCGAATCCAGCTTCGATGCAGCCGTTGGAAAGAACAACTCTGCCATTGGCAGCCATTAGGCTGTGCATATCCCGTCGTACGGTCACACTGCGGTCTTGGTTTATGGCAACTTCTAGAAATTGGGTTTGAACGTGACACATTCCAGTGTGAGGAGATAGTTTGATGCATTTTGGTCCAGTCTCTACGGTAATCTCCCCACGAGCTCTGCGGGTTATCTTGACACCATTGATGCGAACGATGACGCCACCTTTCGGCAAATTTTCATATTCAGCTTTTGATGCTAGATCCAAACACTGTGATACTAAATTTTGTCCATAACCTTCTGATGAAAATAACAGATTGACTGAATTGTCTTTTGACAAATCATTGAAGTTAGGAGTGGCTGGCTCTATTTGAGTGTAGTCAAACTTGAAACAGTTCATTTCGTTAGCAAACTGAATATCCCTTGTTGTAATTTTGGCTTGAACTCCACCTATATCGATATCCATTGAGGTTCCATTCTGAAGTAGCTTTATGATCGGGTGGAATATGCTGCTTGTGTGTCCATTACTACTCAAAGCTATGGCCATTTGGCGATTATGACTCACGAGACGAATAGTACGATCTACAAGCATTTCCACGGAAATATCGTCTTTAAGCAGGACGGTGATAAGTCCAGCGTGAGACACGTAGATTGATGGGTAAATGAAAGTTGACGGTTCTCCAGGAAAGTCAAACTGGTTTGGAACTGATGAATGGAATTCTGGAAATGTTGGAGGCAGTGGTGGAGGAGTGGGCGGTGGTGGTGTGTGGAAGTCGTTGTTTCCATTAACAAAAGAAGTATTATTACTCCAGAAAGGCTGAGGTGGATTTGGAGCCCGAGGTGAGTTTTGAGGATTAAAGTCCAAGGGAGTAGTCCACGTAGCCCATGTATTGCCCTGAGTGGCCTGTGATGAATACGGAAAAGCATTGTTTACAGGCGGAGTAGCTTGTGTTCCTGGCGTTGAGAATGAGAACCCGTTGTTAACAGGCTGGTTGGCCGCTGCTCCCTGTGGCGAGTATTGAAAACTATTGTTTACAGGTGGGTTACTTTGTTGCTGCACGAATTGAGGGGGTAAGCCGTTGGCTAGATGCTGAATTAGAGAATTGTCTTGTGCTGGTTGCACTTGGTTATTATACAAATGACTTCCCCATTCTGATCCAAGATAAGTTGCTGGTGTTTCTGGCGCATTATACTGCTGAGACATATACATAATACTCTGAGTTTGTGGTTCACCACATTCATTGGGTGTGTCTAAAGACATTGCTCCCTGAATTTCAGTGTTTCCAACTGTTATATCAGCACTAGGTTCGCTTTTGGGTATTTTACTGACTTCCGCTGTCGCCACATAAGGTGACGAATGTTTGCAAATAACTTCAATTTCGTCATCTGTTATAGACGAATCCCATGCACTGGAATAATTATGTTCTTCTGTCGTTACCTCCAATATTTCACCCTGCTCTGGTTCAGTGTCTTCATTTGTCACTTTTAATAGCTCACCTTTATTTTGTTCAGTATCTTCAGCGCCTGCCTTATCGGTAAGATTGTTCAAATTTATATTTTGTATTGATTTCGAGATTTCTTGAATTTCTTCCGCGTTTTCAATGTCGTTAACAACTTTGTGCATCATGTCGGTCAAAACATCGAGTGCGATATTACCTGCCGGTTCCTGACACGGGATAACTTCGTCTTCAGTCCCCTGCTTGTTAAATATGTTGTTGTGTGTTCCTCTATCCATGTTTGCTGAAAATCAACACGCAATTTTACCTGAAAATCATTGCTTTAAAATGTTTCCGTAATAACTGGCACCGTTCTATAAATCGTATGTGACGTCATCATTGTAATGACGTCATGTCGTTTTAGTAGGCTTGTATAGCCTATTGACACATTCTTCCTTACAACTTGCGTGCTAATGAATACGATCAACATTATTTTCAGTTTTATTTATCTGGACACATTTACCTTGAAAAAATATCTAAAATTGCGTGTGGTATTTAAAAATAAATAAATATCAGTGGCGGATCTGGGGGGCACCCGGGTTCCCCCTCTATTTAGCGATTTTTCAATTTTTTACATTGTAAATATTTTCGGGAACGTTTGGGTCCCCTAGGCTTGTCATTGCCCCCCTAAATGGAATTTCTGGATCCGTCACTGAACATTATCAATGTTATAATACGCTTATTGGCAAATCTGTGTGAATTATTTATGCATAACTAGTATGTACCGTACTAATTTAGTATTTGAGTTTTGTCCTTGCTGTATCGTACGCTATGTTTGATGAGAGCTGATGTTGCTACAAAAAGACGAGAGAGAAAAAGAGAGACAGACAGAGAGAGAGAGAGAGAGAGAGAGAGAGAGAGAGAGAGAGAGAGGGGACAGTTTGTTTTTACCTGATGTACAAAACTTAGAGCACTACCATATACAATAGTGTGGTTGTTACATAATTAGGGAATTATTATTATTAGTATAGGCCTACTATAGAATGAAACCCAGTTGCTGATTGTGTGCTTCGTGCTGGGGCGTCCTTAAACAAATATTTAATTTTATTTAAACATTTAGGGCAGCACCGCTTGTTGTGCTACTAAGACTCAAGAGTGTTGTTTCAAAATGCTACACTATATTATATGCAAATGAGCTGAATAGAGCCTTTACAAAATTCTTCCATTTTGTTTTTATGGCTAATAAAAGCAACCACACGCTACCGGTATATATGCCAGTGCAGGTCAAGAGTTAATGATAACAGGTGGGCATGGTATGATATGTGAGGCGTGACGAAATACCTTTAGGGTCCAGAACTATCTATCTCACCAGTTAAGAGGAAAACGCTTGCCTTGCTGGACTGTTAAGTGCTAAGACGCAGTATTGTAAGTAGCCTACACTATTGATTATAACAACAATGTTCATGCACGGTACATGATGGCATTAATGCAAGCATAAAAATAATGCAAAAATTCTACTACCAGTTGTTTATAAACGCAAATAGTAGGCCTAGCCCTATTGTTCTGCTGGTGGACGAACTACATGATGGCACCCATGCTTTATTTGAATTGAACGTTGCTGAATACTTTGTATTGTTATGTTAGTGAACTAGTAGACAGTAACTAGATGAGGTTGACTACGTAAGTTTGTTTTAGCTTTCATTTTAGCTATCTCTCTCTCTCTCCCTCCATCCCTCTCTCTCTCTCTTCGTCTCTCTCTCTTCGTCTCTCTCTCTTCGTCTCTCTCTCTCTCTGTGTGTGTGTACGCGCACACGCGCGCGCGCGTTTATCTGTGTGAGAGAGTGTTTGTGTCTCACTCCTCCCCCCCCCATATCTCTCTCTCTCTGTATGAAAACTTAGTAATTTATCGTTCACTACCTACAGACTATTCTTTGATTTCAAGAGATAACAGACATGTATGTTTTCAGAAGTATATTAATACAGTGGCGGATTAATTTAGGGGGCTCCCAATGACGAGCGTAAGTGCAACAAACGTTCCCGAAAATATTTCCAACGTAGATCCGCCATTGTAATAGTTTATGATGATGTAACCAATGCATTTGAATGTCACCTAGATTAAGACAAATATTGATTTAGTCAGTTATAAGCTTAGTATCTATAGCGTACCAAAGATACAAAACAAACCTTGAACATATTTTCTACATATTTAAATATAAAAAAGTAGTCTAGATGTTGCAGGTTTCACACATCCAAGATCAGGTAGTCTTTGATTAATTAAACTTTGATTCTTGTAGGTCGTGCAGTGTCCACCATGGATCCACGTCTGTCTTGGTACAGGTTTATTCGTGGATTCGTCATCCTCACCGCCGACATCGTTCTCCTTATCATCCTTCGACTGCTAGAGGTATTGCGAGCTTTCAAACCCCTCGCCCCAGCCTTTACGCGCCTCATCATGCTGGTGGAATGGATTCCAGAGAACCTCCAAGGATTAAAAGTGAAAATCTCCACTCTAGGCATCACCAATGTACGATTCTTCCACATCATTCGAGCCTGGAAATACGAACTCTTCAAACTGTCAGAAGTGGGTAAGAAAGCACCGGATGTCGACGTCATAAGATATGAAGGAGACACTTGTCGTCTGCTAGACTTCATGAAACTGGGACGACCTCTGGTGGTGGTGTTTGGAAGCTGTACTTGACCTCCATTCATGACTCACTTCAAGGACGTCCAGCGCTCGATTAAAACTTATTCTGATGTCGCTGATTTTCTTGTGGTGTACTTAGAAGAAGCTCACCCTCCTCAGTGGTGGACTCGTCCTAATAACTACATCATTAATATTCATAGAAATATCAAAGAACGTCTGCAAGCGGCGTCCATCTTGAAAGAACATGGCATCGACTGTGACTTTGTGGTCGACAGCATGGACAACGCAGCTAACTGGGCATATGGCGGCCAACCAGAGAGGGTATGCATGATCGAGGATGGGATTGTGATGTATGAATGCGAGAAGGGTCCATTTGGGTTCACAATGAACGAGGTTAACAAACGTCTTTCAAAACTGAAGAACAATTAGACTAATAAACCTAATAACAATAAATTAAGTTTTTTTTATAAATATAAATAGGGCCAATGTAAAACATAAGTAGCCTTATATTATTGATTGTTACCTAAAACTATTAAAATCGCAGTTTTATTAATAGCCTATAACGTTTGAAAAAATTAAAATTATTGTTAAAGAAATGTTGAACTAATCAGGTGTTGAATAAGGTCGTCGTGTATTAGATGGGGTTATGCAATTTGGTTTAACAAAGGCCATATCTTGTAGCCTATGTTGGAAAGTGCATTATATATTATTATAAAATATTCCTTTTTCCCCTTTAACTAATTAATGATATATCTGATATAATAGGCTATGCTAAACTGGCGGGTTTGAATAGTTCGTTCAGTATGCGATGCAATGAAGAAGCAAGTGAAAATTAAAACATTTGTTTTGGATGAATATTACAGACTGTAGGAACTATTTGAATCTTCAAAGTTTAAACAGCTGTTTGAATACCTTTAGTTTGGATTCTATAGATTTATTCAGCTTCAAAATAAATATAGGTTGACCATCCACATTTATTAGGCTACTAAGCAACCTTAAACCTACCCACCGTGTTTCCCTGTTTCATTATTAGGCACTGACAATAGGGGCCCACACATTGCTCAACGTGTTATTTTGTTTTACTAACCATACCAAATAATGTAAAAAGACTTGGTCAATAAATGAACAAAATAATAATCAACCAGAATGTTGCAATTTAAAATCAATTACCATAGGCATTGCTATATTTTATCCTCCGATTACCAGTTTTGGAACGGATAAGCGTAGATCGTACATTTCGTAAAATTTACAAAACGAAACATCAAATTGTTATGCATACCTGTAAATTGAGTATTTAATCCATGCAATAAAAACAGTTCCTTACAAAAAAGAAGTCCTCGGTAAGACATAAAATTATGACAGTCATTAGACTACATAGCTCGTCAACATCCGGTGGCCAAAAGTTACGTCATTAGTTTACGAACACCTGAAATAGATTTCCATTTTTATAATTTTGTTTACAGCAGTTCCCTCCTTTTGGTATTATAGACCGCTAGTATAATTAGCAAACATAGCAGACAACGCTTCCTCATGAGTAGCCTACTGAACATTTTGTTTGAGTGTTATTGATGAATTGTTAATGATGATCCGTTTACAAAAAGTGTCACTCGGCAAAATCATGAACATGACAAAAGATTGTAAGATATTGATGTCATATTTACGCATGGGCGTTTTACATGATGGCTATAAAAAATAGCCTGATTGTCAATTTGTGACCTTTGAGGTCTATTTATATCGGGATAAATTCCAAACAAAACGGCTGTTCGGAAACAAATGATGTTCGAAAACTAATGATCGAATATATTAATTATTAAAACAGGTTCTATTTCTTAACCGAACTATATTAAGCTACACCTGGGTGAACATCGTTAGTGCTGTACTACCTAATGTTCTCTGGATTTTGATATTTTGTGTAATAAAAACATTTTAGAGGATCTTGCGTCTCTTCCTTTTATCATCTCAGCATGCTGTTTAATCAGCTGTAATATTACTATTAGGTGTCCAACGTCGTTCAGTTGTTTAATGGGGAGTAGGACGTAGCTCATTCAGGAGCGAGTCCGCCTGTGAAGCTGTTGGTCATCGGATCGATCCTTCTCAGCGGACCCAAATGCAGTTTGGGCCATTTTCCATTCCAACTAGTGGTCCACAACGAGTTCATCAAAGGCCGTGGCATATGATGTCCTGTTTGTGGGAAAGTGCATATAAAAGAACACTTGCTGCTTATCGAAAATAGTGGCCTGTGTAGCTGCAACGGGTTTCCTCTGAATAAATGTGTAAAAATGACCATATGCATGACCTCCAATAGACAATGATATGTTAAAAATCAATGTGCTTTAGTGGGGTTGTTAAATAAAACAAACTTTGCTTTCAGTTGTTTAAAGTGGCAGTGTCTGGTTTAAAAAAATATTTAACCATTTGGAATATATCTTGTACGTTTGTTTGATGCTGTACCGTAATCAGGTTACGCAAAAAGTAGGCTACTATCACTCAGCACTGGCGGACGCTATTTGCTGCCATTGCAGAGTTGTGGTGCATTTTGCATGACTTGATTACGGTACAACATATTGTTACTGCAGAAGAATCGAGCGTGTTGGACATCAATGAAACGTACATGATACATGCTACATGGTTAAATATTATTTAAAAAACCAGACACTGCCACTTTAATGTTTATTTGCACAGTAATGAACAATGAACTGACATCGTATACTCATTATTATGAAGACATGAAAACGTGTTAAGGGTTAAAGAATAACTAGACCTAAAATAATTTCTATTACTAAATAAGCTTTGAAAACACCGATAAAGCGAGGGAGAGTCAGCGCGACAGTGGGAGAGAAAAGCAGAAATAGAAATACGATTTTCATTCAAGTTGGACTAATTTTAATACTATTAGAACGATAATAGAAGTTTCCTCACGCTAGAAGAAAGCCTCCCTGTTAGCAAAACAGTATTTAAAAAAACCTTAAACATGAAAATTCGAGTTATTATGAACAAGGAGGAAACAGTTCTCTTTAAGGCTTTATATGCAAACTGAAAATATAATTAGCGCCTGAAAATGTCAATTCGTTATCTTTTGTAATTCCATAACAATGGAATTCACGATTAAAACATGGCCACTGAAGTTGTTGGTAGTGGACGACACCCGGTGATAATATTAATATATTTAGTAAAATATCTTGTATGACAGGAAGGAGATATTGTAAGATGTTATAATAATTATGATGATTATCGAAGTTACAGGTGGGCGTTCAGTGGCGGATCCAGGATGGTGAATAGCGTGGCTAGCCATCCCCAATCGTTCTGAGCAATTTCTTTTTATGTTCATTCAAACATATCTAATGAGTTTTACGAATATATTAACAGTTAATCGAATCCAGCCACACCCTTATTTTATTTCTAGATCCGCCACTGGCGTTTAGACACTATTGTAATAGTCATATAAACCTGAACATATTTAAATACACGTACGTATTATTTAACAAAACTCAAATCATACATTGTGACTCGTAAAAATAATAAATAAATAGAGATTTCTGTCTTGTAATGGAGGGTGACAGTTAATGTACGTATTAAATGATCACCATGTCTTTTTCTTCCTCCATTTTATCCGAGCTGTTACATATGTTTCTCCTTAGGTTTTAACATTCTTTCCTTGGAAACAATATCTCTCTATCTCTCTCTCTAACTATCTCTCTTACTAACTCTAACTAACTCTCTCTAACTCTCTCTCTCTCTCTCGCACACATACACACACAGGCCACTGTTGTATCTATAATGAAATAAATAATTAAGAAATTCACTCCCACCTTTTTCTCCACCACATACAATTCTTAATATTTAAAATAATACATTAAATTATGCATCCATATCCACCAGTTATTGTTTAACATTCTGACTGCACAAGGTCTGTAGCTCAATATTCTGATTGCACAACCTATAGTTCAACATTCTGACT
This sequence comes from Cyathermia naticoides, assembly GCA_033042655.1. Classification (NCBI taxonomy): domain Eukaryota; kingdom Metazoa; phylum Mollusca; class Gastropoda; order Neomphalida; family Neomphalidae; genus Cyathermia; species Cyathermia naticoides. The sequence continues at coordinate 9,124 of JAUTWP010101058.1, forward strand.
AGCAGCATTATTATTTAATAATAAAAAAAAATTGCTTAAGAAAACTTTTCAAAAACTGACTTTGAGTTGAGGTTTTGTCTCGATTATCCTACTTACGTGGTTGAGTTTGAGCACGCAGATTTCCAGATCGGTAAGTGAATAACCGATGTAGCCAACAGATTTATTATATGTGTTTTGATACATCAGTTAATACCTGAAAATACGTTTCTAGTCCCTTTAATAATACCAGCGTGCTCGTGATCAGTCATTTCAAATTTGTTTTTCTTCATACCACAGCAACATTCTGAATATCTAATCCATTCCTGGATTACATCACTCAGCAATTTTCTTTCTGATCTCTTCCGAATTCTCCAAGTCCATGTCTCGCCAATGCGCTAATGCTTCTGTTTCCCACATGGGCTGTTCGAGCGAAGTTTCACAAGTAATACGGATCTCAATCCACGTAGACTTGTTCATTTAACCGGCATGTTTCTTCTCAATGAATCCACGTAGATCCATTCTAACGCTCTGTCAGGGGGTAAGATCTTGCAATAGAACAGACCTGCACGTTCTCCCAATGCCGCGCTGTTGGGGGTCTTGTACGACACGCTAGTCACGTGCAACTCGTGCTCGATGGTGTCCACCAATAGCTGGCTCATCTCCCACGCCTTGTCAGACTGAGTGAGTAGGTCGTCATGGAAGATAACTCCGCGGTGTTTCTTGTCAAAACGTTCTTGTGATCGAGTGTTTGCCCTGTGGTACGCCGTCATGAACGCAGCCTGTAATAGATTAGAATTATCTCCCTTATGTATTCATAATAACAGATTAAAAGAGATTGTCTTGTTTTTCCCTCAAATAATTTTGGCCATATCAGGGATAGGGTTGTGGACATCTAGATTTTGTTGTAAGTAAAATGTTTAAGTGTCAGTTGCAAAGGCAGATCTAAGGGGGTGAAGGCCCCAGTGGCGTAAGCCTCCCTTAAATTTAGCGATTTTTTGCTATTCTTTTTACATTGGAAATATTTTTGGGAAGGTTTGTGGCACTTAGGCTCATGCCATTGGACCATACATTGATTTCCTAGATTCGACACTGAGTTGTGGTACATCATCAGGGGATCTAGCTCAATTAGTAAAGTGTTTGGATGAGGCCGTTCTCTTATTTTTTTATCCCAATCAATGCTCCGCAATTGGACAAAGGTCTGTTGGATGATGCTACTAATGAAAAACATGTAGCGGGTTTACCATGAAACCGCGTCACAATGACCATGTGATTGACGTCAAATTATAAAAAAGCAACGTGTTCTAGTGGTGTTGTTAAATGAAACACGTTAGTTTTGATAATTATATGATCTACATGTTCATGCAATAGCAGCTTACGTAGTTGAAATCTTTACACGTGTAATATTTTGAGATTGTGATGTTGACCAACGCCTCCTTAATGCGTTCCGGTCCCAACATCCGGGCAGCTATCTCGACTGGCGCGTGCGGCTGTTTCATGTCTCCATCATTAGACCACGTGATGTCGGCAAAACTCACGACAGATGTCTCTGTGTTCTCGTGCATCAGAGTGGGAGGAATGTCGGTTGCGTCACCCACTATGAAACCCTCCACCTAAAACAAACAAAACTGAATAGAGGTGCGTCACCCAATATGAAACCATCCACCTAAAAACACAACAAAATGAATAGAGTTGCGTCCCCTATTATGAAACCATCCATCTTTAAAACAAACAAAACTGGATAGAGTTGTGTCCTTTACTAAGAAACCCTCCACGTTTAAAACAAACAAATCTGAATAGCAAACAAAACTGAATAGAGTTGCGTCCCCTACTATGAAACCCTCCACCTTTAAAAAACAACAACTGAATAGTAGCATCACCTATTATAAAGCCCTCCACTTTTAAAACAAACAAAACTGAATAGTAGCATCACCTATTATAAAGCCCTCCACTTTTAAAACTGAATGGTAGCGTCACCTACTAGTAGTAGGAAACCCTTCACCTAAAAGCAAACAAAACTGAATAGAGTTGCGTCCCCTATTATAAAGCCCTTCAATACATATAAAACACATTTCCACACGAGGGAGTTGCATGTTCAATACAGTGCAAGGACCGTAATTATACATAATTATAAGTACGAAATTTAGTTTAAAAAACAAATAAATATTCATGAATTTTACTGAATTAATGTTGAATAAAGGAGACAACTCCACGTACTGTGATCTCGTCAAGAACAATAACTGTTGTAGCCGATAAGTTAAACATGGTTTTCTCCCCTTATTGAATTATTTCCACAGTGTCGTTTTTCAAAATTGAGTAACTGCAATTTTTAAACTTACACACATTATATTAACTGTAATATTTGAACTTACAGAGAGTAACTAATATTTGAACTTATACACAGTAACTGTAATATTTGAACTTACACATAGTAACTGTAATAATATTATTTGAACTTACACATAGTAAATAATATTTGAACTTACACAGAGTGACTGTAATATTTGAACTTACACGCAGTAACTGTAATATTTGAACTTACACGCAGTAACTGTAATATTTGAACTTCCTCGCAGTAACTGTAATATTTGAACTTACACAGAGTGACTGTCATATTTGAACTTACAGGCAGTAACTGTAATATTTGAACTTACACGCAGTAACTGTGACTCGTCACCTCGCAGGCCAGAAAGCCATTTCTGAGCAGTTCTCAGGAAGTAGGACTCGAATTTGTCATTGTGCGTCAGAGCTTGTACCTCTACAATCGACTACAAACAAAAACGAGAAAATTTAAAAATAAAAACTTTACCGTTTAGACATTGAAATTGAAAACACTTCAGTTGTGC
>JAUTWP010101169.1:0-11942 GCA_033042655.1 Cyathermia naticoides
TGCGTTTATTAATTAGGCAACTTTACCACAGATGTCTCTTAGGGTGAAGAGCTGATTTAGGCAAAAATCTCAATTTGTCCCAAAAATTACTTATTGAAGAAAAAAATTGATTGTTTTTGGTGTTAAATATTTAAAAAAAATTATGGATCGTTAATACATTGTTGGAATGTGTTATCCATGCAAACCCTGTCTGGTAACAAAACTGACAAATTTTAATCAACCATGAAGAAATAACCTAAAAATACAAACAATGAAATACTCATCCATAAAAGATTTCAAATATTTACCATCAAATAGATTCCAAAACACACTTGCATTTTTTTCCGTCTGTATATAAAAAATGTCAGAAAACATTTAATGAAACCCAGCAGCCAGTGCTTGTGAAGTATCAATATCATTTGTATAGTGTTAGACATCAGAGCCTCGATTTCAGTTCCGATTCTTAACATTTTATAAGCACATGTGACACATAGGCTACATAAGAAACCTGCTACCACAGAGTACTGGTCAGGTCATGTTGTTTAATATTTACATTCAGTGGCAAGCTGTTAAGTCCAAATCTAAAAAACTTGTGATATTTACCGGAGGCAAAGTCGGTTGAAGACTGAAGGCTGGTGGTTGGCTTACCTGAAGACCAGCGGTTTTCCTTTTGCATGGGAGCTGGAGGTTTCCTTGTTGCCCAATTCGTTCTGATTGGCCGGCTCCCCAACCACTGACCATTCATACCACTAATAGCATTTTCTGCATCCTGAAAAACACAAAATTATCATGACCATTCATACCCAGGGTTCGCCCTGACGCGCAAAATGCGCTTATTTGACCCCCCATTTCGTGAAAATATGCACGCTACCATTTTCTATGCTTCAATTTGATGGAAAGTTGTCAATATTAAAAAGCATTTTCTGCATCCTGAAAAACACAAAATTATAATCATAACTATTCATACCACAAATAGCATTTTCAGGGGTGCACAAATTAAAATTCTGCGTAACCCTTTTCGTTTTACGTAACACTTTTTTAAATAATTACATTTATCATACGGCAGAAGACGTTTGAATCTCAATCTAGATTAGGTGGCAATGCAGCAATACTGAACGGGAAAGAATTTTTTTTTTAAATTCACGCGAACGTGAAATGGGTCATGCAGGACAATTTTGCGTGACCCTCACGCGAACGAAACGGTCGTTCACGCAATTTGTGCACCCCTGATTTTCTGCATCCTGAAAAACACAAAATTATTATTTGACACTGAATAGGATATCTTATAGCTAATGAACTGACAAAATACAACTGAATACGACAATATGCCAACTCTACTGTATCCATTTAAAAAAAAAATCAGTTTCAGCACTTTTATTTCTTCACACATGGTTGATAATGACTCTTTACCATTGGATAAATAATAGTGACTGTCTCTTTCAATCTGTATCCAGCACTTTTATTTCTTCACACATGGTTGATATCCATTCATTACCATTGGATAAAAATCTGTGATTGGAACCAAGAATCATTCGTGTGCTAACTAAATGTTTGAGATATTATATTTCAGCTATTCAATTTAAAAAATCACCTTATTCCGTTATAGAACAAATTTTTAGTGAAAGAAATGTTTAATGACATCCATGCAGATTTAATTAATTAGCAAATAAAAGAAAATTAACAGCTGTTTAAAGATATTCATGAAAATTGTTTAATTAGAGTCTATTAGAAAACAAACAGTAAAATATCGCAATTCATGGTTTATCGAAGCCTGCAGATTGGTTAATATCCAATTTGGGTTATGTGGAAAAGTGCATAAAAAAAAACTTGCTGCTTATCTGAAAGAGTAGCACGTTTTCTGAGTTTGTAAATTCTGTATATTTGAAACCTAATTTAGCCACTGGGGTGTAAATTGTAATTAAACAAACTTATTTTTTAGATTTGTGTTAATCACATTAAAATGAACAAGATCTCAATCAACCCATTCGTTTTACACTGAACAATGTTATACAATAGTTCACCTCCCCATTTCATCCTACATTGTGATCAGATAAAAACCTGCACAACACAACTCAAGTGGAACACAAACTCCGTTACAAAACCAACTGACAAAGAGCTGATATTAATCTTTCAAATTGTGCACGTCCACCGGATGACTGCAAATATACTTTCAATTAAACGACAATGCATGGAGTAATGGATGGTTAAATAGAAAAACATTGGTGAAGATAAAATCTGCAGGTAAAAGCCAGCAAACGAATGGTTCGAGTCCTATGTTCATGATGGCATCCAACAGTTGCAAGCGTTAATAGTGGCGGATCCATAAATTCCATTCAGGGGGCCCCCCATTGACAAGCCTAAGTGCCACAAATGTTCCCGAAAATATTTCCAATGTAATAAATATAAAATTTAAAGGGGGGCTTGGTCACCCCCTAGATCTGCCACTGGTTAAAAAGCTTTTAAAAGGATAATCATCAGTTTTGTGTTCTCAATCTCGCCCAGTAGTTGGAAGCGTTAACAAGCTTTTAAAACTGTTATCACACACTTGAAGTCTCTATTTACTTTGATTTTGTTCACGCGTAAAAATTATAAAATAAATAGACCACAATGAACAGATTAATGTTATATTGTTACCAATGTTTGTTTTCCCTGTCTTTCTCCGACAGTAGCGATATTAATGCAAAATATTAAACTGTCTTTATCAGAGATTATAATTAGGTCTCCACACCTGTCTACACTTCCCCAGAAGTGTTAATTCACAGGCCGTGGTATGTATATACCATATTATTCATTGTTGTACAATCTTTTTAATTGTATTTTATATATCACTACTGAATAAAAGTAGTTAGTTTTTATTTAACGACGCCACTGGAGCACATTGATTTTTATCATATCATTGACTAGCTATTGGACATCATTCATATGATAATTTTCACAATTTCTTTTAGAGTAAACCCGCTGCCACCACATAGGCTACTCTTTCCAATAAGCAGCAAAGGATCTCTAATATGCACTTTCTCACAGACAGGACATACCACAGCTTTTGATGAACCAGTTGTGGAGCATCGGTTGGAACAGAAAATAGCCCAAACTCCAGATGGGTCCACAGAGAAGGATCGATCAGACTGCTTCAAAGGCAGGCACGCTACCGACTGAGCTACATCCCGCTCCCGTTCTAATTAATAATAACTACATACTCAACATACTAAACACTGGCTACATTTTTACAACATTCCCTCAGTTTCATGATACAGGTTATTAAAACCGACTCAACATGTCTGCATGCCGTTTCAAAAAAACATAATTTCTTCTGCGGTTCTGACAGTCATCATTAAAAATTCATTAGATGTGGTTATTAATTTTTGGCTCCAGGCATCGAGTGAAGTCCTGCTGCGCGAGACTATAAGGCCTGTCCTGTGGCATTGTTTACCAAAGCCAACAGCCTTCAGTTTGTCTACATGATCGACCAGCAGTTTTTCATAATTCAATAGCCTCATGTCTCAGAGAAATGAAAATTTTGATAATACATTTGTTTCTGAAGAAAACATTCCAACCCAGATAAATATTTAGTGATGCCCCAGGCACAAAAACACTTGAAGGAAATATCTCATCTTCAAAACTGCTCGGTTGTATTTTATGAAAAAACTACATCCCACTCCAATTTGTTAAAAAGAAACTTTTGTTTTATTTAACAATGCTACTAGAGCACCATTGTTTTTGTAATCATCACATGGTCACTCTGACAGTTTCAGTAAAGTTTGTTTTATTTAACGATGCCACTAGAGCACCTTGATTTTATCTTATCAGCAGCTATTGGACGTCTCATATGGTAATTTTGACACATTTCTTTTAGAGGAAACCTGCTACTGCCACATAGGCTACTCTTTTCAATAAATCGCAAGGGATTGTTATATGCACTTCTACACAGGACAGCACATACCAGTCTTTGATGAACCAGTTGTGGAGCACTGGATGGAATGCTCTGACAGTTTCAGCGGAAACCTGAGCATTACATTTTTCCATCTTTTATATGCATCATCCCACAGATAGGATAACACATACCACATATTTTTTCTAGTTATGAAGCACTGGTTGGGGAAAAAAAGCCTATCATATGGTCAACCGAGAGGGTTCAATCCTCGAAACATTGATCTTAGACAAGCATTCTACTGACTGAGGGTAGATCAAACCCCAAAATTTGTTAATTAAACTTAGCAATGTATTTAAACTTACCAGTTTGTTAACAAATGAGACAAAACCATATCCTTTGGATTTCATAGACTGTGGGTCTCGTATAATTTTGCAGTCTCTGAAAAAATAAAACGTTTACGTAAGTAAATTGATAAAGAACAATCACAGGTTAGTAACTGTAAACGAATGTTAGTTTTAAAGCAAAAAATAATTTTACAAAATAATTTTAAAAATGCAAGAAATATCAAAAACATTATTTCTTTTTTTGCAACAACTGAATTTTAAAAATGCAATCTGCTAGAAAATGAAAATAACAAGATTTTTTTAAATGGTTACAGTAAATTAAGCAATGTTTTAGAAATTAGTTTGGTCTATGCTAAAAATAAAATAAAATAATGAAAGATCTATATGAAATGAAACAATTGCAATAAAATAAAATAGTTATGTATTTATCAAACAGTACCACCCTCTATGGATTATTCAAACAGTCAAAAACAAAAGGAAAATAAACAATAAGAAATCTAATACTATGTGACAATTTTAAATAAATATTTCATCAGTAATTTTCTAATAGCGTTTAATTGTAAGTTTTAAAGTGTTTGGTTTAAAAAATTTTTTTTAACCATTTAGAATATATCTTGTACGTTTGTTTGATGTGCCCCACACTCCATTCTTCTGATGCAACGATTTGCTGTATTGTAATTAGATCATTGCTTGGTATATGGGTACATGTAGCTACAGTACAAGTAAAGGTCAGATAAGTTGAATTACAGGCAATTTTTGTGAGAAGCTATTTTTCATATTCATTGATTTTCTAGATTTAAGGTAAGATTTAAGAGGGTGAGGGCAAAATAGGGGTGGGGGGATTTTTATATTTTTAACATGATGATTTCTATATTTTTCGCAATTCCTTTTTTTAACAAAACATCTCATTTTCAACAATTAAATTTCAATTCTAATTCAACACTTTTGTAATTAACGTTTGTGTTTAATGCGTGATGTCATCAACTGGTGATTATTTCTGAAAAAGTAATAAAATAGTTGCTGACGTACATCAGTTATTTTACTGTCGCAAATTTGTTTTATTGGCTCTGCTAACAAACATTCGCCCACTCCCTTTTATAGTATAGATAATGTCAAAAGAGTAGGCTATATATAAATGTATTTAGGACAGTTTAAGACTATTACAAATGTGTTGAATTAGAATTGAAATTTAATCGCTGAAAATGAGATTTATTTAACCAAAGATTTCAAACCGTCCGCAGGACGGGTACTTTGCTAGTACACTATATATCTGTGAGGTGACATGCCAGCTGTCTGCCATCGCTAAGTCGTAGAGCTTCATGTGACCTAAATATGGTACAGCAGATGGTTGCATCAGAAGAATGTGGTGTGAATCAAACAAATGTACAAGATAAATGTACAACTGGTTAAATATTTTTTTTAAACCAGACACTGCCTCTTTAAATATTGTTTTAACTGCTACCCAGGCGGACTATCAAACCCAGCAGTAAACCAGTGCAGCAGGTTTGAAGCAAGCTGTTTAGTTATTTAGTAAAGTTTGTTTTATTTAACGACGCCACTAGACCACATTGATTTTTATCTTATCAGCGACTATTGGACGTCATTCATATGGTAATTTTTATACATTTCTCTTAGTAAAGTTTGTTTTATTTAACGACGCCACTAGACCACATTGATTTTTATCTTATCAGCGACTATTGGATGTCATTCATATGGTAATTTTTATACATTTCTCTTAGTAAAGTAGTTAGTTTTATTTAATGACGCCACTGGAGCACATTGAGTTTTATCTTATCAGTGACTATTGGACGTCATTCATATGGTAATTTTTACACATTTCTCTTAGTAAAGTAGTTTGTTTTATTTAATGACGCCACTGAAGCACATTGAGTTTTATCTTATCAGCGGCCATTGGATGTCATTCATATGGTCATTCTGACACATTTCTCAGCCACATAGGCTACTCTTTCCAATAAGCAGCAAGGGATCTTTTATATGCACTTTCCCACTGTTATTTGGTAAAGTAAAGTGTTTTATTGAATGATGCTACTAGAGCACATTGTTTGTTTTTTTAATCATCAGATATTGAATGTCAAACATGTATATAAAAAAAGAGTAAAGTTTGTTTTATTAAACTATGCCACATTTATTGTTTTCTAACAATCGGTTATTGAACTTCAACCATATGGTTATTCTGACACATTTTAGAGGAATCCCATTACCACTGCATAAGCTACTCTTTCCAATGAGCAGCAAGGGATCTTTTATACTTTCCTAGACAGGACAGCACATCACGGCTACTCTTTCCAATAAGAAGCAACAGGTCTTTTATATGCACTTTCCCACAGATAGTATAGCATATACCATGGCCTTTGATGAACCAGTTGGATGGGAAAATAACCCGTACAGTTATTTAGAAAACACTTGGCTGATTATTAACAAACTAAAGTCATCCATGCTAAACAGCATCTCATCAAAGTAAACAGTTTGTATTACTGGTGAACTAAAACAGAACTAAGTGCTATTATGTCATGCTGGAATATAATGAGACTTTGTCCCCCTGGGAACGCCTGCACGCTTTATGCTTCATTTTACTTCTTTTTTTAAATAAAAGAAAAAGAACAATGTTTTTACATTTAGTTTGAATTGAATATTTAATATTTGATAGCATACACATGATATAGAATTCCACTAACAATGGCTGCATTTTGGTGTCTCTGCTTGGAGGTGTTCTGTGAAATATTCATGCGACAATTCAGTGTGCTTTGCCACCAGGGAACAAAGCAGTGGGAACGACACAATTCATTTCCTACAAACAGAGTTGGGCATCAATCAAGGAATCAATTTTTCTACGGCTTTGTTCGGTTGCCAAGTGCACACTCTATCAACCATGAGCCAACGCATACCCACGATAATTACAAAAACACTAGTTACCACCACACACAAACTAAAACTTTATTAAAAAATACTTTCAGTTGTGGGGAGATGATTGCTTTAGAATAAAGAGACAATAACTGTAAAAACACTAGTTGCAACCAAAGACAAACTAAAATTTTATTTAAAAAAAAAACTATGTTTTGGTTTGATAATTTTTTTTATATTAATTACATCTATAACATAAACTTTTCATTTGGTATCCGCTGTTCGGTTTAAAATGGCAGTGTCTGTTTTAAAAAAAATATTTAACCATTTACAATATCATTTATCTTGTACGTTTGTTTGATGCGCATCACGCTCCATTCATCTAACACACCGATTTGCTGTATCTAAATTAGATCACGAGAAATACACGAGAAATCCTCGAGGTGGGTCGCCACCTGTCTGCCATTATTATGTCGTAGCACTATTTGCATTACCTAAATGTGGTATAGAGGTATCGTTGCGTCAGAAACATGGAGTGTGGTGCTCATAAAACAAACATAGAAGATATATTCTATTTCTAAATGGTTAAAAAATGTTTTTAAATTAGACTGCCACTTTAACAAGTTTAATTACATTTAACTGAAAATTGATACTTATCTAAATCAGTAATTAATCTAGCTCTAAAGATCAATGCCCCTTTTTGATAACATTGGGGAAAATTTTAAATTTGAAAACTTTTTTAAGTGTCCAATGAAATAATTTTTGAGTGGTAATGGGGCCTATGAGTATGACTGTCCGCATATTGTATGGTTGATTAATCCCTGACAGCCATTGTAAAAAAACATTATTTCAGTTCATGTGCTTAAACATTTTGATATATATGAGATTCTTTGTGCACTGTGAAACTCGTGTTCACCATTATTTCAACACTTGCACATAGCAAAAAAAAAAAATCTTGACATTTCAATTAATAGCTTTAAAAGTATTAATTCCCTTCTCAAGTAAATGGCACATTAATCTATTGAAATTTAAAAAAAAAATTATATACAAAACAATTATGTGTGAAAACAATGTTTTGATTAATATTAATTAAATTAATAAAATAAAAACATATCTGAAAGATGACAAAAGGTGTTAAAATCTAGTGTAGGATAAAGGAAGTTTTGTCCACAACACAAAAAATGTACATGCCAATCAAATGATAAAAAAATTGTTTACAAAAAATAAAAACAAATTTAATAAATAAATATATATATAAAAAAGAAGTTTGTTTTATTTAATGATGCCACTGGAGCACATTGATTTTTTATCTTATCATTGGCTATTGGATGTCATATTTATGGTAATTTTTTACAAATTTCTTCAAAGAAAACTTGCTGCCACCACATAGGCTACTCTTTCAGATAAGCAGTAAGGGGTCTTTTATATGCACTTTCCCACAGCCTTTGATGAACCAGTTGCGGAACAGGTTGGAATGGAAAATAGTGCTAACTGCAAATGGGTCCACTGAGAAGGTTTAATCCAACGACCGACCCGTTCAAAGGCGGGAACACTATCAACTGAGCTACATCTTGTTCCCTTAATAAATATATTCTTATCTGTAGTAATCGATTAATAAAAGGAGAATCATATTATATTATAGTCAAAGAAATAGGCTTTGAAGGCAATGTTAAAAAAAAAATTACGAGACCTGTACGAAAATTTATGTTGATGGAATAGTAAGTTCAAATGTAAAAAAGACAAAACAAATTTTAAAAAAAGATGAAAAAATCGACAGAAAATTAAAATGGCCATGAGACCTGCTATGAGACGTGGACAATAATGTCAGGGAAGAAGAGAAATTTAAAGGAGATGTCAGTAACACTTTAAACCAACATGTCAGTTTGCACGCCAACGTTACGTGAAAAACCTTGGTAATGTGTTTTGCACACATAGTTAAAATCTAATGGACTTTACACTGTACCCATCTAAAACAAAGAGTGGTTCTATTTAAAAAGTTGCTGAATGAAGAAGGATGTCAATGGTTTGTTTTCAGTTTCTGAAAGATGATTTTTCTGCAGGTCTCATGGACAATTTTTTTTTATCTACCGTAAAACATTAAATTAATGTTTCATGAAATGACAAAAAAATGATAAAGAGAAAAAAAAGATGTTATTGAAATTTTCAATGTGTGAGTTTATTTCATTAAAAAGTAAAGTAAAGTTTGTTTTATTTAACGACACCATTTTATCATCAGCTATTAAACATAATACATGTAGTCATTTTGACACATTTCGTTAGAGGAAATCCGCTGCCGCCACATAGGCTACTTTTCGATAAGCAGCAAGGGATCTTTTATATGCACTTTCCCACAGACAGTACAGCACATACCACAGCCTTTGATGAACCAGTTGTGGAGCACTGTTTGGAATGGAAAATAGCCCAAACTGCAGCTGAGTCCACTGAGAAGGATCGATCGGACGACATACCGCTTCAAAGGCGGGCACTACATTTATTTGACTAATGGTTAATTCCATCCGTTTCATGTCTTACTTAATGCTATAGTGTCTATTGACAGATAGTATCTACTGACAGACAGTGTGAGTGGGTGGGAGCTGGGGAAACGCTTAAACTGATGAATTAAAATAATTCTCTAGAGTACATATGATACATATCTAGAGAAATATCTCAATACTCCCACATACAAACATTTCTCTATAGAATTAACACGTATGATGAACTTACAAACAAATAGAAAGGAATGCTGTTTTAACACCCACACTGTTTAATCATTGTCTATTTGGAGTGAAAAGTACAGTATTTCTTGCAGTCTTCAGAATAAATCTGCACCACATATAAAGAATTAAATTATTATATTAAATACAAATAATGTTTTGCCACAAAGCCCCATTTGTTTTTATTACCATAAAGTTTTCTTTTATATGTTTTTTCTTAAGACATGACAACAGATCACACCTTTAATATACCAAATGATTTGATTATTGTATGCTATTTTTCTAATAACAATAAAGTGTTAAAAAATTATTTTTTGTGCCACAATACTCATTTTACTTTTAAAGATTGACATCAACAGTTCTTTCGTAAGTATTTCTCTAAGATAGGATAGCATATACCACATCTTTAATGTGTTCAATATATTTATGAATTCATGTAAAAATGATGTATTGTATACAAACATAACGAACACCACACAGAGAAAAAATATACCCACCAAAACTCCAATAAAAATAATTGTTATCAAGCAAAATCCAAAATGGACTAAAATCTCAAAGATGTTAAAAGAAGAAAAATAAATGTCACAGTTAAATATGTAGTTAATAGTTTGATTGTTTTTGCCTTAGGGTAAAGAATGCATTTTATTTTGTTGAAATGTATCCAATAAAAATTTAGTTACACGAAATCCAAATCATCTTAACAAAATCATATCCATATTTTATAAATGAGGGAGCGCGATGTAGCTTAGTTGGTAGCGTGCCCGCATTTGAATCGGTTGGTCGTTGGATTGACCCTTATCAGTGGACTCATCTGCACCTTGGGACTATTTTCCGTTACAACCAGTGGTCCAGAACTGGTTCACCAAAGGCCATAGTATGTGTTGTCCTGTCTGTGGGAAAGTGCACATAAAAGATCCATTGCTGTTTATCGAAGAGTAGCATATGTGGTGGCAGTTGGTTTCTTCTAAAAGAAGTGTCAAAATGACCCTATGAATGATGTCCAATAGCCAATAAGATAAAAATCAATGTGCTCTGGTAGCGTTGTTAAATAAAACAAACTTTACTTTTATCAATGAAGGGAGATAATTCATATGAAATGGTTAAATCTCACAAAGTGTATAATTTAGAGACCTGCTGCACTGATTTACTTAGGAAATAGAAGACAGATACCAAAGTTTATATTTTCAAAGATCATTCTGGGTTCAATCTACCATAAAATGTGGGGCTATTAAATTTCTTCCAAGTTTTGTTCACAAAATCAAATTCTCACATTTCAAGTTAAAAACCCAATATTCTGTATTTCTTTCACTTAAAACCAAAATTCTTTGTAAATATTTTCTACATTTTCAAATGAGCTTTAACAATTTGCGTCTAATTTATAATAAAAATTCAAATTTTAGTTATTTTTATGCCTGTGATGTTTTGAATTATCACTAATAACAAATTGTTTTAAAAGGCTTATAAATGCTCAGTTATCAATTATGAAATTGTGTGGATCGTGTGAATAGCTTAATAACAGTGATAAGTTTTTCTATTTCATACTGCAAGCTACACAATTAATATATTAACTTCATATGCAAATTACCACATCGTTTGTGCTATGCAAATTAACTCACAAAATTTATTTCACAAAGCACGGTCATATTATATCGTTTTACTAACAATAATGATTAGATATTTTCAAAAAGAATATATGATAATTTAATAAGAAAGCTATAAAAGGAAAAATAAAAAGTTAAAAATATAAAGGCATACATAGCCTGAACGGAATGTAGTTTTTTGCTTGCTAGTAGGCGGCCGACAGTCAGATCTGTTAAATTCAGGAAAGAGAATATTAACAGCTCGTTTATGATGTGACATGCTATTCTGCATCATGTTATTCTACCATTCTACAGCTAATAGAGAAATAATACGAACAGAATTATGTCGAAATCTCACTCCAAGCCCAGGACTTTGTGAAATTTAGTCTGGTTCACATGAAATATTTTTATTTAGAAAAAACATAAAAATAAGATATGAAGACATAAATTAAGCTGGTCATAACTGATAATCTAGTTTCAGCAGTGTGTGTGTGTGTGGGGGGGTGAAAATAAATAGTTTGTTTTGTTTAACGACGCCACTGGAACATATTGATTTTTATCTTATCATCGGTTATTGGACGTCATTCATATG
>JAUTWP010101280.1:0-11936 GCA_033042655.1 Cyathermia naticoides
TACATTTCAATATACCAAAACCAGTCAACCTGTAATAAGCAGCCACCTGTCTTAAGCGGCCACTTTTGCTCACTCCCCTGGGTGGCTGCTTAAGACAGGTTTGACTGTATATACATAGCAAGAAATACGGTAAGTTTTAAAAATTGGTTCCAACCAGTGGTTCACAACTGGTTCATCAAAGGTCGTGGTATATACTGTTCTGTCTATGGAAAAGTGCATTTAAAAGATCCCTTGCTGCTTATCGAAAAAGAGTAGCCACATTAGTGTGCCGGCAGCGGGTTTCCTTCTAAAAATGTGTGTCAAAATGACCATATGAATGACGTCCAATAACTGCTGATGATAAAAATCAATGTGTTCCAGTGGCGTCGTTAAACAAACCAAACTTTACTCTTTTTTTTTTTAATTGCATTGAAAATGTTTTCTACAAAAAATGTTTATGATTGAACTAGCAAATAGTTTAATCACTATTTTTGTTTTGTGTATTTTGTATCCAGAAAAAAGTAACTAATTTGTTTATTTCAGTTCTTGACACAGCTGGTCAAGAAGAGTTCAGTGCGATGAGAGAGCAGTATATGAGGAAGGGGGATGGCTTTCTACTCGTGTATTCTGTCACAGACAAACAGAGCTTTGAGAACATTGTCAATTTTCACACTCAGATACTCCGAGTGAAAGACAGGTACATTACATAAAACCTTTTAGGTAAATAGGCATTATTAGTGAAATATTTTATTATGTAGGCTGAGTACGAAGTTGATTGTCTAAAGATTACACTATGTATATCAATTAAATACTTTTTTTTTCTTCTTCAGCTAACCAGTTCCAGCTTGCCTAGCCTATTACAAAATATGTTAATATGTAAACAGTGAAATAATTAGTTGAATTAATACCGGTCTCCATGGCCAAGTGGTTAGGCTATAAAGTATAAGACTTAAGGCTGGTAGATACTGAGATCCAATCTCTCAGTCGAGGGATGGGATTTTTAACCTCTGTATCGACTCCAACCCAGAGTGAGTGCTCCGCAAGGCTCAATGGGAAGGTGTTTCCATTTGCTCCGACCAGTGGTTCCATAACTGGTTTAACGAAGGCCATGGTTTGTTCTATCTTGTCTATGGGAAAGTGCATATAAAAGATCCCTTGCTGCTTATTGAAAAAGAGTAGTCATAGTGTGGAGGTAGTGGGTTTCCTCTCTTCTACTAACATTAATATCTGTCCTGGACAGACAGCTCAGGAAGCTCAGCTGTGTGCCTGTGACAGTGTGCTTGAACCATGAAAATAAATGTAATCAACCAACCAGCTTTATTTACAGACTTGTGCAATGCAAGGTGATTGCCACTTTAACATGAGTTGTCAGTTTGCAAATGAAGTCTTGATTTCTAAATTTCCGGATGTTTCTGAGACTAATGTTTATTTATAGAATATTTTATCATGATTTAGTATCTTGACACTTTCTTGCGAATGTCTGCATAAAATGATATGATGACTTCATAAATACTTCAAAGATGAAAAAAGGAAAACCATTTTATGTGTAATCTTTGCCATTAGAACACATTGATTGCTTTTCAATCATCGGACGTCGGACGTCAAATATATGGTAAAAGAAATTTTCACTGTGAGTTTGGTAGCTCAGTCGTCGGATCGATCCTTCTCAGTGGACCCATTTGCTATTTGGGCTATTTTCCATTCCAACCAGTGCTCCACAGCTGGTTCATCAAGGGCCATGGTATGTGCTGTTCTGTCTTTGGAAAAGTGCATATAAAAGATCCCTAGCTGCTTATCAGAAAGAGTAGCCTATGTGGTGGCAAAAGTTTTCCTCCAAAGAAATGTGTCACAATGACCATGTGAATGACTTCCAATAGCCGCTGATAAGATAAAAATCAATGTGCTCTAGTGAATTCATTAAACAAAACAAACTTTACTTTACTTTCAGACATCAAATATATAGTAAAAGTGAAGTTTGTTTTATTTAACGACGCCACTGGAGCACATTCATTTTTATCTTTTCAGCGGCTATTGGACGTCATTCATATGGTCATTTTGACACACTTTTTTAGAAGGAAACCCTGCTGCCGCCACATAGGCTACTCTTTTTGACAATTAGTAAGGGATCTTTTATATGCACTTTCCCATAGACAGGACAGCACATACCATGGCCTTTGTTGAACCAGTTGTGGACCGCTGGTTGGAATGGAAAATAGCCCAAACTGCAGATGGGTCAAATATATGGCAACAGAATTGTTTGCTGTGCATTGTAAAAAGACACATCTAAGCAGGTCAAGTTGTTTAACGTCTACTTTCAGAGCCAGGCTGTTATAGCAGATGCTACACATCTAAATAAAATGTTTGTTATTCTTGTGGCAAACTAGTTTTGATTACCAGTGGGAATCATCTGCATTAGAAAGCTGCCAGTTACAAAGTGAGATCTCTTGTTCGAATATACACTAGATAACACAAGTTCTGTATTATTACTGGTGAATGTGCCAAACACTCCCACATACACTCAAGTCTTTAAGTAGGAGGTACAGTCAAACCTGCTAAAGCAGCCACCTGTATTAAGCAGCCAGTTGTATTAAGCAGTCACTTGTCTTCAAAGGTCACCTTTATTTTCTACCAAATCAGCTAATTTAGTACAATATAACCTGTATCAAGCAGCCACCTGTCTTATGAGGCCACTTTTTGTTACTCTCATGGGTGGCTGCTTAAGACAGGTGTGACTGTAGTTATAAAAATTCAATTTTCTGTTCAATATTGGGAGGAATTGAGTTTTGAATATTATGTTATAAGAAATTGAGTTTTAAATAAAATGTTGGAAAGAATTGAGTTTTGAGTAGTATGTTCATCAAAGGCCATGGTATGTGCTGTCCTGTCTGTGGGGAATTGCATATAAAAGATCCCTTACTGCTTATTGGAAAGAGTAGCCTATGTGGCAGCAGGGGGTTTCCTCTAAAAGAAATGTGTCCGAATGACCATATGAATGATGTCCAATAGCTGATAAGATAAAAATCAATGCACTCCATTGGCATCGTTATATAAAACAAATATAACCGGGTGTTTTTAAACATACATTACTCACATTATTTTAAAACACAGTTCAGCTAATTTTACCCTTCTTAGTGTTATTTGTACAAGCTTTCTTGGTTTCTCTATCCTTGTGTCTCTGATTGCCAGCTTGGGTCTTGCTCACTGAAAGCCAGCGGTCTCTCTAGGTGACCAATTCAGTGACAAGCCCAGAGAGTTATTGTTTTAACCAGCTAACTGGCTTTCTGGTCAGAGACACATAACTTCAAACGGCGAATACACTAAGAAGAATTCTGAAAATTTCATTTCAACACTTTACTAATATAGCACAAGGTAAATTACTAGATTTTAAAGTATAATATTCATTTAGTTGAAATCAGTAAATTGCATTTGTAAATAAACATGTAAAGATATTTTTAAATATAATATGATTAATTATTATAGTTTTATAATGGTTAATTTAAAAGTAAAATGAAATATCTATTTAAGAAATAACATAAGATTTGTATGGAGTATTAATTATTAATTGTTTAAAAGTATTGAGTATTAATTATTAATTGTTTAATAATTAAAATAACATAAATAACTAAATTATGTAATGTGTTGTATTAATGTATGGTATTAGTATTGATTTTAGATAGGGTAGTTATTAGGTTTTATTATTTTATTAGGTTGACATAAATAAAGACAAAGACAACATCAGCATTTAATATAGACCTGACCCACAGTCGGTAGGTGACACTAGTTTTTAAATGATTAAACAGGATTGTGCTGAATGATTTGTATTGGCTATGTATTGGAAATGTTTTATGTAAATTCAATTGAATATTGAATTTAATGTATATTGAATTTAAAGAATTGTTTAAACGTTAATTCAATAAATAATTGAATTCATTGTGATAATTGCTATTGGATAATGTTAAATTGTAACTTGTAAAATAAGAAAGTGTGTGTAATTTTACATTGTGTGTTTTACAGTTTTAACCTTTTATCTGACACTTATTTATTTATTCTTTCAGGGTCTGTTTGATTATAATACAGTCTGTGTTTTTCTATATGACTTGATACAGTGTTTTATATTTTTCTACATCTGATTGATGTTCTGAATTTTCTACGTTTGCCAATGTGTTTGTTCTGTATTTTATATTATAATTATGAATGTTTGCCATACCCTACCCACCGAGACTATTGTTAATTTGTGGTACCAATAAGCCTCGTTTACAAATATATCCTATAATGCATTACTTATTATTCAAATAACATTTAGGGTGATATTTACAAAATAAGATATGTGCCAAAAATGTTATGAGACAGAATAGATAGTGTTAATAATCATGGGAAAACCATTATGGAGGTTAAAATGATGAAAACACAGGTTCAAAACCGTTTTGTCAATAATTTTATTTAGTAATTAATAATTGTTCCCCAAATTTGATAGGAACATATTGTACCTTTTTCTATTTTCCCCCCATCTGCAGTCTGGGCTGTGGTATGTGCTGTCCTGTCTATGGGAAAGTGTATATAAAAGATCCCTTGCTGCTTGACTATATTTTTCTTCATTATTTCAGAATTTTGTTATTTAATGCCCTCAATCTGCGTTAAAAGATTATTTATTAAACGTTTGTAGGTTACGTTAACTCATAATACCATACAGAATTTTGAAAGTATAAAAACTGGAAAAGGGATTTTTTAGTTAGTAGTTGTATTTATTTAAAACTAACACGAATCTATTTGACACATTTTTTTGTAATTGTTACACTTTGATGGAATGACTGAAACGAAAGGCGTTATCTATAATAATTCCAATAAGTTAAAAAAAGAGCTGGTTTGGAGTCATATAATTATTTTAGTAGGCCTACTTACTAGGCCTACTTAAGTAAAAAGCTTGACCAATTAACAAAAAAAACCCGAACAAAGACAACACATGCTGCATGGTCAGGTCATGGCGTTTAACGTCTACGTTCAGAGCCAGGCTGTTACAGAAGACGCCTCTCCCGGGTGCAGTTTATGATTTTACCCATCCACCTGGACAACACAACACATGCTACTTTTTAAAAATTGATTTGTTTCGCTGAATACGAGATTTGCGATACAAAGGTAAGTAAACTAACTGGTCTGGTTGTGGACAATTTGTTTGGTTGTATTTTTAGTGAACTTTATAAAATGAAGGCAACTAGCAAATGTAAATATAATGTATTTTACGTCTAATAACATTTAAATTGTATCTGAAACATACGATAAATTGGAAATAAATAAATAACTGGTGGACGAATTTAAACGTCTAAAAAAGTTTTGATAGGTGGACGATTTGTTTTATTGGACGAAATAAATTATACAGTGGACGAATCATCCGGGTGACCTAATCTTTTTAATTCGGTTCTGGTTCGTATTTATCGAGACTAGACCGGCCGCCATTTTGCATGTTGTGTTGGTGTCATTGAGTATTTTTTGGTAAGGGCATTTGTCTGTTATGTGCATTGCACATCACAATGCATAATGAAAATGTAAAGAAATGACACAACTTCCACTAATGTATTTCGAAACAATGAGCACATCACGTGCATTCAAGTCCGCTTCCAGATGCATGAGTAGAGGCCGATAACTCGATCGGCAAGGTCGAAGACCGTTCACGACGAAATGTTAATTTATTATTGTGAACCTTCTAATGCAAAAGCTGTAACTTCTAAGACAACGACAATCAAAGAGTTTATTACATGTTGCCATTAGCTGATATCTATCATTATATATCTTCAAATTTCAAGCATTCCTTTAACTTCAAGACTAGAGTAGAGTCATCAATGTTGAATCATGAATGGGCATTTCATTGTTTCAATGTAAATTGTAATTTACTTCTCCAAAACATTAAAGTGCCATAGTATTATGTATGCTATGGCACTTTAAATTTTTGGAGAATGCAGGGTCCATGGATTGAATTAGACAATTGCTGTCATGCCCCTTACGTGTGCCGTAAGGTCCTGTTAATTTCATCCTATCAACAGTATTTTTGCCTACAGGTGCCTTACAACCCCTTTAATACTCCATGAATTATATTGTCTAATTTCTCTGCAAACGTCAAAACGAGGGTTCATAGATGTATTTCTACAACTTATTTGGGAACTCCTAGTTTCCTTCCATTTTGGTAGAAAGTGGAAACAACTGGCGTAGTGCACTAAAACAAAAAGTTTGACAGTCTATTTCATCATTCGGTACACTTCGGTTACTTTTGTTAATCGGCCGATATTCAAAATACCTCACAGGGCTAGAATTTAACCCACAGCAATTTTGAATTTTTTTTGTCCGTGGGTGAGTGATTCAACCTACAGCAATTTATTATTTAAAACATAACTTGCAACACCAGTGTGTAAAATATGTCACCGGTGAAGCACCTCGCCTACGGCAATTTATAGAAAACCAGTAGCAATTGCCACCTCTGAATTTGAGCCCTGACACATACATTTCTACATCAGGACTAGCCTCATTTTCAAAATGCTGGGACCCTGATTTTTGTGTGTATTAATTATTACAAATTATATAAAAAAATATTTCATTTTCTAGATATGTTACAAATTCAAATTGTTCAAACTTCAATGATTCCTGTTCCATTAGAAAGAGCATTAAACAAAGACAACAATGACAAGATGATCAAAATATGTTAATAAATAAGGAAGTTGTGGTCATTTGAAGTATGTTAAAAATCGCCAATTTTCTGTATTATTTTACTTTTATCCTTTAATTTAACAAATTTTACTGTGATCACATGCAATGATGCAATATAACACATTGTCCAATCAGGTGATGCTATTTATAATTTATGTCACGTGGTCGGGATGAAGAGCCACTTTAATTGATTTTCATCCGCCATGACGCTCCATTGAAACAACAGTGACTCATCTCTGATGTTTAAAACCTACTTTGAAAACATCAGACTATGATAAATCTTTGTCAGTTTGTATTTAAAATGTTATACTAAACACCAGCTTACCTTTAGACGAATCTTTGAAGTTCGATCAATGTGTTTTGATAGGTTGAACTTGAGCAAAAGTCAGTAATCGAAAGTATCACATGAAAAATTGAACGATTTTCAAGAAATCTCCAGTATATCTCCGAAGAGGTAATGAAAATTGCACATTTCGGGAAAAGCCCTCCGGACACTCAGAAAGCTACATAACATATATGATCGGAGAATTATGGCAGCCCCGAACTCGTGTATTTTGACATACCTACATTTTCGAAAAGAGTTGTAGAACAATAAAATGTTATACGAAAAAAAATTGCTCATGATTTCAATTCCTGCATTCCTTGATATGGACGATTACCTGGCTCTGTGTCAACATAATAGGAAAAAAAGAGCAAAATTTTGTTTAAAAAAGTATTCATGAGTATTACTATTACATGTATTAGTATTAATCAGAAAATATTTGAACCAATGTATATTTAGCAAATTTTAATTTGGCTAATTTGACTGCTGGCAACTGAGCAGGAGCTCTGTTTTTGTTTGATAGTTGAAACTATTTTACTATTATATATTATTATTTTTATGTATATTGTGTTCATTCTTTTTTAGGAGGCACCATGTTGCGTCTGTGGCCTCTGAGAAGATTGGTATCTATTCAGAATCTGTTGGCATCTGCAGGTACATTAAGGACACAGTTGATGTTTCTTATATATAAAATTTTGTATTTTTGCGAATTTGAGAAATTTATTATCCAAAAACATCCTAAATCAGTGATTTTAAAGAAAAGGAAATTTTTCTCTTTCATATAGAAATATAGTACAAACATTTAGTAGATAGTGCATACAACTTTATATATTATATTGTTGCTAAATATTAAAACATATATTTTATTAGGTGCTTCCATAGTTTTTGTTGCAGAATGTGTTTTAATTGCTTTAATTGTATTATGAATATTTTACATATAAGCACATTTCAGCACGATGCAGTTCCAGTGGACCTGGCCCTGAGAAGATTGAGGTGTTTGTTGATGGGAATAGTGTGTTAGTTGAACCAGGCATCAGTGTGCTGCAGGTGTGTATGTAGTTTTATGGCATGTGACAATAGTAAAATGGTAATTGTTTGTCGACTTCGCTGAAATCAGTGAAAATTAAAATTCCAATTTGAAATATGATTTCCGTTCCACAATATGAATTCCGTCTAGTTTTCCACAATTGCGAAAAACCACTGGATCTATCTATAGATATAAAATTTAGGGATGATGGTATTGGGATGGTAATTTGTCCATTAATATTTGTTTCTTGTCTGTAAATGTAATACAAATTGCAATTTGATACTAGTGCAGTTAAACTTTTAATTTTTATAAATGTTTTTTTTTTCAGGCATGTGCAGAAGGAGGTGTAGAAATTCCCAGATTTTGTTATCATGATCGTCTCTCAGTTGCTGGCAACTGTCGCATGTGTCTAGTCGAGGTTGAGAAATCTCCCAAGGTAATAATGTTGTTCCTATGTGTTGCTTGGTACCAGCAACAACTAAAATAGTTTAAAAAATTACTTCATACTGATTCTGCACATAGCAAAACTTTGAGAAATGAAACATATTCTCGATATTTTGTATTAGTCATTATGGTTAATAGCATACGTAACACAATGATACAGTGATAGAAACTAATACTTGCTCCAGGCGAGTTGAAATCACTGGGGAGGAGTACAATTTAAATGACGCTATTCCTCCGGGCCTGTAATTCAGAGCAGATGTCACACACACACGTTTTACTGTCACTAAATGCAAACGACAACAACACATTATTTGAAATTTCACTTTTGTTAATTTTAATAAGGATGTACACGTATGTATTATAATTATTATTCACATATATTACAAAGGTACATTACATAGGTAATGTGTGTTCTTTGAAAATTTGCTAGAACCCATAAAGATTTATGCTATCTGTGTGAACCAATAATGGGGTGGAGAAGACAAATCATTTTTTCAAATCAGACTAGTAATTTAGTCTCCCAGGCCAGTGGAAATATTTCTTAATTTCTGCCCCTGTGATATGATGTACTTATGAGTTTTCTATTACCTCTCAAGATTAAAAAAACTAATTACTAATGAGTTATTTATACTTTCAGCCAGTTGCATCATGTGCCATGCCTGTTATGAAGGGAATGAAGATAAAAACTGATTCTGAGATGACAAAGAAAGCGAGGTACTTTTAACCATTTCATGTCTCGATTAAACAAGTATATGCTGTATGGTAGAAACAGTATGAGGTGTCCCCATAACTAGTAATTCATAAAATGTATCTTTTATACCTGTGAGAACAGGGCATCAAAAATAGTTATTATAACCGGAAAATAATCCTGGAAGGATTGGTTAAAATAGTTCACTCTTCACATTTTTATTTGAGAATTAAGTATCTTAATAGCAGTGTGCACTAACGACCACACTTAAGATGTATTATAGTAATACTTGTACAGTTTGGTCTATTTTACGTTCCAACCAGTGCTCCACAACTAGTTCATCAAACGCTGTGGTATGTGCTATCCTGTACATGAAAGTGCATATAAAAGATCCCTTGCTGCTTATCGGAAAGAGTATTATTTGTGGTGGCAGCAGGTTTCCTCTAAAAAGAAATGTGTCGAAATGACATACAAATGACGTGCAATAGCCGATGATAAGATGAAAATCAATGTTTTCCAGTGGTGACGTTAAACAAAACAAACTTGAGTAATACTTGTGTTTGGTGTCTTGTAGAGAAGGTGTGATGGAATTTCTTTTGATGAATCATCCACTTGACTGTCCAATCTGTGATCAGGGTGGAGAATGTGATTTACAGGTGAGTGTGTTTCAAGCTAGTCTGATAGCTAGTGTGATAGCCGTGATATTTCACATGTAATATGTGTCCGCAGTATTGGTTATTTTGTATAGCATAGCACATTTATCAACCTTTGCAATTGAAATATTTTGTCTGTTATTGTAATACTTAGTTATATAGTAAAAATAGAATGAAGTTTTTAGAGGTTTTTTTTGTCATTTACAGTTTTAATACATATCTGCATATCTAATTTGTTTTATTTATTTTTAATTGTTTTATGATTTCAGGACCAGTCGATGGCATTTGGAAGTGATAGAAGCCGTTTTACAGATATAGACTTTACAGGAAAACGGTAATTATCTTTTTTTACACAATTGTTCATAATAGTTTAATTTATATGACACCATCTACATTCCCTATTAAATCCTTGACTCATTAAATCCTTTAGCTCATCCACAATTACAATCAAATTTTAATTATGGGAGACTGCAATTCTCTAAATTTGCATTTGAACTTTGTTTTCTTTCCATATGAAAGCTTACTGCCTAGTAAAATGGTTTGTAAAATTTAATGACAGTTCAGTGTACAATGTTGGTGTCAAAATTAGTGCCATAGACTCATTTTGTAAATACATAGCCCATACCAATGAAGGCAGATCTGCCATATTCCACAAATATGACAAGTACATTGTTTAGACTACTTTAACACTTGACAATCTTACAAGATTCAGATACTACTTTTTCACATATGTAACTCATGATCGTCTTAGTAACATCAGTGCTCAGATGCAGTTTGGGCTACTTTCCATTCCATCCAGTGGTCCACAACTGGTTCATCAAAGGCCGTGGTATGTACTGTTATGTTTATGGATAAATGCATATAAAAGATCCCTTTCTGCTTATCGAAAAGAGTAGCCTATGTGGCAGCAGTGGGTTTACTTCTAAAAAGTATCTCAAAATGACCATATGAATGACATCCAATAGCCGATGATAAGATAAAAATCAGTGTGCCGGTAGCATTGTTAAACAAAACAAAGTTTACTTTTCTTATTAACATTATTTATTTTGTAACAGTTATTTTGAACACTGTTTTAGTAGTTTTACTCGTGTTTCAGGGCAGTGGAAGACAAAGATGTTGGTCCTCTTGTAAAGACAATAATGACAAGATGTATTCAGTGTACTCGCTGTATCAGGTTAGTTATGACAGCATCAATTTTTATTTTATGGATAGGTCTGCTAATTTTAAATGTATCCTCGCTGCAAACACATCATAAATTAAACTTGTAACATTGACATGTATGCATAAAATGGAAACGTCATATACAAGTAAAAAGTAAATGTTTACTCCTATAATTCAAGTACAGGACATGTTTTAAAGAAAAAACAGGATTGTTTAATGACACCCCAGCATATTTTACAGCAGCAGCTCTAGTGTTTCTAGTATTTGTGACACCTGTTCAATTATTTTAAAGAAGTCAGTTATTGTATATTTTATTGTATTATATCTAATTTATATGTTGTACTGTTACATCTTCTAGGTTTGCCAGTGAGATTGCTGGCGTGGATGATCTCGGTACGACTGGGCGTGGATCAGACATGCAAGTTGGGACGTACGTAGAGAAGATGTTCAAGTCTGAGCTGTCTGGCAACATTATTGATCTGTGTCCTGTAGGAGCGTTGACATCGAAACCCTATGCTTTCACAGCCAGACCATGGGAAACAAAGTAAGTAGAGACAGAAGCTTGTTGATCTGAGCTCAGTATTCCCTTTCTAAAAAAAATTCAAAGTTATTTAGTCACAGGATTGTCTCATTCATATGAATTATACACATATAGATTTTTTGTGCACACTTCTTTTCATTTACTGAGTCGGTGCGACTCCCTTTGAAGCGGTCAGTCGTTGGATCGATCCTTCATAGTGGACCCATCTGCAGTTTGGGCTATTACCATATGAATGAGGTTCAATAGCCGTTGATAAGATAAAAAATTAATGTGCTCCAGTGGCGTCTTTAACCTTTAGACAACTGAATTATTTTCAACGTTATTTCCCCTCAGCACTGAAATAATTTTTTTCAAACGTCACGTTGAGAGAGGGTTCTAGAAAATTACTTTTAATCACATATCATGAATGGAAAACTAAACAAAAACAT